>PVKE010023547.1:0-24548 GCA_004027555.1 Craseonycteris thonglongyai | reverse complement strand
CCTCCCCTCTTTCCTCCCTCTCCCTCCTCCCTCCTCCCCCTCCCCTCCCCCTCTCACCCCTTTTCTGCATTTGCAGTGACCTGTGTCTGGGGTGAGAGCAGACGCTGAGTTGGGAGGAGGGGCAGTTAAATGTGGCTTCTGCCTCCTCAGGGCCCCAGAGTCTGGGGAGGGAGACAGAAAAGGGGACCCCATGACAGGTGGGCACCATGCTCTCTGCTCGGGGATCAGAACCCGCCCCGGGGGCAGGGAGGCGGCTGTGAACAACCCCATCGCCTGGGCCCTGGAGGTGCTCACCGCCTGCTGCCCCGAGATGACTGTCACCTTCCTGCCGGGAGGAGTGGGCTGACAGTGCCTTGGGAGGCTCACGGTGACAGAATCCACCACCATGGGTACCGTGCTGCCCGGCTGGCTCCTGGGCCCAGTGTCCCCTCCTCCCGAGCCCAGGAGCTGGGTGCTGGGCCGGAGCCGCTGGGTCGTCCTCGAGGGCCGTCTCTGGTGCTCGTGGCCTCCCGACCAGCCGGTCACTTGCCCCCTGGGGCCCTCCTCTGAGACTCCCTGGGGGGCTGGGAACACAGTGGGGGGCTTGGGGGAAGGGCCGGGCGCTGCCTGTCACACGTGGACGTCCAGAGTGGGGGAGAGATGGAGTGGCTTTATTTTTAGGCTTTGCTCATTCTCACTCTCCTCCAAGTGGGCTGCTACCTGGCAACAGCTCATTGTCATGGCAACGCCTCCGGCAGTGAGGGATTCCCCCTCCCCGCGTGCAGCAGCCCTGCCTGCTGCTCACTCTCTGGCTGTGAGCGTCCGGGGCTAAAGGTCAGACACCCGGAGTCTCTGAACGGAGGGCCTCCTGCCTGGGAGGCGAGAACCTTCATCTCCGAGCTGCCCTGGTGGTGACCGGCTGGGCCACAGCTCAGCGTACGGGGGCCGCACGGGCCGGGGCCGGGACTCAATCCCCAGGCCTCGTGGTTGCGAGGCTGGCACTCCACCTGCCCAGCTGCCCCAGCGTGCCCGCGTCTTAGTTTTGAGAGGCCGTTCTGCCCGCGGGTCAGAGCGAGGATTTGGGGGGCCAGGGGCTGGTGGGGGACGTGGATCAGGGGGCTGGAGGCGAGACCAGGGGCTGAGACGTGCCCCCCGGGCCGGCCTGCATGTGCATGGGGGGCCCCTGCTCCCCGGCCGGTCGAGGGTGTTGGCAGCGCCTCCCCCCTGGAGGGGCGTTTGGGATGACGTTCAATCGCCTGAAAATGGCCCCAGAAGGGATCCCGGGGGCTTTTATCCCATGGAAAGAACCGGAAGCACCAGGAGGACTGCTTCCCGGTGTGTCTCTGTCGTCTTCTTCGGAACTGAGTCCGATTGGGCCCCCATCTGCCACCTCTAGCGGCCGGCCACGCCAAGCAGGTTATAGACCAGGCAACCGCCGTCATGAGGGTCGGGCAGGTCTTTAACGGTAACTGACTGGGAAAATGGTCCCGGAAGGTGAATGCGCGTCTGATTCCCACGTCACAAAGCGATCGACTCTATTTCTGTCTCCAGACGCAGAGGGAGGGTACACCAGGGCTGCCAGCCGGGAGCTGCGAAAACGAAAGGCATCTACGGCAGGATTCTTCCCCCCCCCCCCCCGACAGCCCGTGTCTCCTGAGACGTCGCAGAGCGCGTCCCTTCGAGGGTTGACGATCCATCTCACAGTGCGACGTGACACGCTGTTTATGTCCTTGTCTGAGAATCGACACTCCTTCTGTGTTTCCTACGACACATGCTTTGAAATCGAAAGTCACACACACACAGAACATGCCCTTTTGGGGGGGAGGCTGGGAGGGCTCAGCGGCTGAGCGGTTGCCTCACAACTGCGAGGCCTGGGGTTCGATCCCTGGCTGTGGCCCTCCGGTTTGCTGATCTTCGGGGCAACGGGTCACCACTGGGGTGGCGGCGAAGATGCTCAGCTTCCACGCGGGAGGCCACGTGGGGTCCCCACCCCGCGCGTGTGGGCGTGGGTGGAGGTTTGAGCTGTCGATAACGTGACCAGGAAGGCGGGACAACAACGGGACCGCGGGAGGGAACCGGCAAGGCGGGTGGGAATCAGGCCAGGGGCTGGGGGCCGGGGCCACATGTGGGGAACAGAGGCCCAGAGGGGCCTAGAAAGAACTCGGCTTCTCCTGGAAACGGGACGGGAGCCCCTGGAACCGGGTTCAGGCAGGGCCTGTGGGACCCGGGTTCTGACAGGGTGGCCATGGAATATTCTAGTCTGATTCTGTGCACACGCGTCTCAGCTGCAGACCCCAGCTGGGTGTGCCGTTCCCTTGGGTGCAAAGGCCAAGTGCGCACGGATGGAGAAGAGCAGGCAGCTGGGAACCCCATGGCAGGGAGTGCGGGGGGCGTGTTCGCCTCCCACCCAGTCCCAGGTCAGGCCCAGAACAGGGATACGCCAGGGGTGGGAGCCCCATCCAGCCACGAGCCAGAGAGCAGTGCGGGGAGGGCCAGGAAGCCCAGTGGCTGAGCAGCGAGAGGCTCCAAGAGTATGTGAGGGTCACCCCAGCCCCCCAAGAGGAACCCGAGAACTAGAAAGCTGAGCGTGCAATCTACAGCATCCGGAAGGCTGAGCAGGGACCGACAGTTACACAGGCTCCTGCCTGGACCATCAAGGGCGTCTGGAACGGCTGGCTCCTCCCCTTTCTCCCTCAGTCGCTGCGGTGCTTATTCATCAATGGGCCTAATGGCTTTGGCGACTGGAATATTCTAGTCTGATTGTGTGGGGTTCCCCTCCCCCGCACCTATCAGTCACAAAGCCAGTAACCTTTCCCCTCAGGACCAGGAGAAAGTAAGTCACAACGGTAACTCAGTGTAACTCGTCCGTAGCGCTTAAGGGTGGTTCTGACCCCCGATCGGCTCCTTTCATGATCCTGGGCACCTCAGCCCCATTTTTCAGACGGAGAAACTGAGGCCCAGGGACCTTCCCCCCCCCACCCCCCCAGCCCTTGCGAATGAGTCCTGGGCCGTCGTCCAAACACGTGGCTCTGCCGGCAGAAGCTGCGATCAATTCTGAACTCTGTCAATTGCGTCATTCTTCCCTCATCCCGTAGGGTTTCGTGAGGGGGTTTTAGGAGATAATTTGTACAGAGAGACGCAGGGGATCTGTGAGGTTGGGTGGTGGGGGGAGGAAAACTGGATCCCGTCCTTTCAGCTCCCCCGTATCTGGGTGGGTTCCTCCCTTCCTGGGAGCTCACAGCCACTCCCTGTTTCCAGCTGTAATTAGGGACACACAGGAGGGATGTCCGGGGGGAAATCTAGCCGTTGTGACTGTAACGAGAATGGTTATGCTCTGGATACTTTCCCGACGGCCCTCACCCGTTATCCCTCTTCCTATGGCTGGAAACTCGAGGCCAGAGTCGCCACTTTTCTATGAACTGCAGTGTCTAAGCCAGGGCCCTCCACAGAGTAGCTGCTCAGCACATAGGAAACAGTTTCTCAAGTGGAATGGGTGTCTTTAGCCACCCCAGTTCCTGCTTAAGCCATTTATTCCCGAAAACAATGAAGAGCAGAACAGGTAACGAGACATCATTCGACGGTTACGCTTGAAGAACGCTTGAGTGGACTTCAGATTCCTTCCACGAAGTTTTGTCTCAGCGAATCCCCCTGCCAGCCCCTCGTGATCCTGGTGGACACGGGCAATGCCCCCCATTTAATTCTGAGGAAGCCACCGCGAGTCTCCCCAAGGCCACCAGCAGGGTTGGCTTTTTTTTCGTCGTCTGTGAGCCGTAGCAGCACGTGTACCCACGGGGCACGAAGCTAGAACGCAGGGACCTCGTAACGCCCGCTCGGCGTGAAGAATGGGGCATTTGGATTCCTGGATTTCTGGCAAATCGCAGGCCTCTCACTTTGTGGCCTCAGCGGTCGGTGCCTGTACTGGTGACCCGTCCACGGAGAAGCCGTGGGCTCACGGCAGAGTGTGAATCAGCTGCATCGGTGGACGCTGCGTGGCTTCCCCGACTTCCTTTCACATGGTTACCGTTCATTTTGGAAATAATGTCAGGCTTCCATAAGCGCTGAAAAATAACAGAGTTCCCATAGAGCCTTCGCCCAGCTCCTTCTATTGTTAATGTGCTGCACAACCGTCACGCAACGGTTTAAACCCAGACATGGCTCCCGGCGCTTCTATTTCTCAATTACAGTTGACGTACAATGTGGTCTTGGTCTCGGGTGCACAGTGGAGTGATTAGGCATTTCTGTGACTGAGAGGGGCTCGCCCTGCTAAGTCCAGTGCCCACCTGACACCACACGGTCATTACCATATCATTGACTGCGCTCCTTACGCCATAGCGTACGACTCCGTGACTGCTCTGTGACCCCCAACCTGTACTCCTTACGCCCTCCCCCTTTTCACCCATCCCCCCAGTCAACCCTCAAAATGCTCTCTGTATCTGTGTCCGTTTGTCTGCTTATTTTATTCTTTATTCCACATACACATGAAATCCCATGTCATCTGTCTTTCTCTGGCACTGGGCACAACGCCCTCGGGGTTCACCCATGTCATCGCGGATAACAGGGTTTTGTTGTTTTTATGGCCGCGTAATACTCCATGTATATCCGTACCACGTCTTCCTCTAGTCAACCGTTGACGGACACCCAGCTGCCTCCGCATCTTGGCCACTGAAACGACCCTGCAGTGAACGTGTGGACGCACACGTCCCCTCAAAACCGTGTGTTGGGTTTTTTGGGGCGATCGATACCGAGCTCTTATTGCTTATTTCTATTTTCATGAAGTTAACCGTTTCCATCCTTTTACTTTCAGTCTGAGTGTGTCTTTCGATCTGAAGTGAGTCTCTTGTAGGCAGCAGCGTACGTGAGGGTCTTGTTTCTTATCCGTTCAGTCACCCTGTCTTTTGGGTCATTTAATCCATTTACATTAAAGCTATCGTTGATAGATTCATAGTTCTTGCCATTTTATGATCACATTTTTGTCTTTTTTTTTTTCTTAAAGAAGTCCCTCTGAGGTTCTACTGGTTTGTTGGGGATGAACTTTGGCTTTTTCTTGTCTGGGAAGCTCTTTATCTGTCCTTCGATTCTAAGCGACAGCCTTGCTGGGTGGAGTCACCTTGGCTCTAAGTCTTTGCTTTTCATCGCTTTGAATATGTCCTGCCAATCCCTCCTGACCAGCAAAGAAATCAGCTGGTGGCCTTATGAAAGCCCCCTTGTAGGTAACTAATTGCTTTTCTCTTGCTGCATTTAAGGTTTTCTCTTTGCCTTTAACCTTTGACATCTTAAATAGGACGTGTCTTGATGTGGGCTCTTTGGGTTCATCTTGTTTGGGACTCTCTGTGCTTCCTGGGCTTGTATGTCTGTTTCTGTCACCAGATTAGGGACATTTTCAATCATTGTTTCTTCAAACAGGTTCTCAATCCCTTTCTGTCTCTCTTCTCCTCTGGTTCCCCTGTGATGTGAATATTATTGCACTTGATGTTGTCCCAGGGGCCCTTTAAACTGTGCTCATTTTTGTGGATTTTTAAAAATTATTTTTGACAGAGAGAGAGATACAGAGACAGAGAGAAGGGGGAGGGCCCAGAGCAGTCTCCATAGTTGCACATCATTGGTTTTTCCACATAGTTTCATTCCACAGGTGGGCACGGGGCTGCACAGGGCAGGAACTGGGCTGGGGTCTCACCCCGGTGAGAACTGAACTGGGGGCACTCCCCAGTTCAGCACATGGGTCCACATGGGCCGGGATTCAATCCTCGGTCCCCGGGGCTGCAAAGTGAGCGCTCAACCCACTGAGCCATCCCGACTTCCCCTTTTTTCTGTTCTGATTGGGTATTTTCTTCTACCTTGTCCTCTAAATCGCTTATTCGATCCTTTGCTTCATCTGATCTCTTGATTCCCTCTAAGTCATTCTTCACTTCAGTTATGTATTCTTTTTTTCTGACTGGTTCTTTTTTATGTTTTGTTATCTCCATTTTTATGTTTCCTGTCTGTTTGTTGAAGTTCTCCCTGAGATCATTGAGCATCCTTATAACCAGTGGTTGGGACTCTGTCTCGTACATTGCTTGTCTCCACTTTGTTTAGTTTTTGTTCTGTTCTTTCATTTGGGACATGTTTCTTTGTCTCCCCCTGTTGGCTGCCTCCCTGAGTTGGTTTCTGTGTATTAGGTAAGAGCTGCGATGCGCCCCTGGTCTCAGTAGAGCAGCCTCATGTAGCAGGTGTCCTGTGGAGCCCAGTGGTGCAGTCCCCCTGGGTGTGTCCCTTCTGTGGGTTGTGGTGGAGGCTTGGTTGCTGTTTGCACATGGACGGGAGGGATTGACCCTCAGGCTGATGGGTTGTGAGGACTGGCTGTGACTACAATGGAGGAGCTATGTTCAGGGGCTGCCTTTATAGAGCAGGATTTGTTGTAGCAGCACTCTGGTGCCTGGGCAGTCTGCCCTCTGGTTATTTCATCCTCAGAGGTATCCAGGTGGTGCTCTAACTTGGTCCAAAGTTGGCCACCAGGTGTGCCCGCCCTGGGCCTCTTGGGAGGGGCCCAGCCACAGGTCAAGTTCACCTGTGCCCCGTCTGGGGCCACCTGGCATGAGCCACAAAGCAATCCACAGATGGCCACCACCACACACTGGGCATGAACATGCCCGGGAGAGGCCACACCTACAACAGAAGCCAGCTGCCCACCGCGCTGGGTGTGGGGGTGGCTCAGCAAGAGGTACAGGGCACCCCAAGGCCGGGCGCTGCCTGTTTGGGGTGTGAGAACCTTTGAGAGGTTTTAGAAAAGTCCACAGCATGAGCCCAAACAGGCCATTTGTCTGGAAAAGCCATTGGAAGCAGCGTGGGGGGGCCTGCAAGGTGAGTGGGTGAGAGTCTCAAGAAAGCAGCAGGGTGGGGTGAGGAACGTTAGCCAGGCCGACGGAGACGCAGATGTGATGCTGTCCTGCGTCTGGGGGGAGGGGACTCAACAAAAAAAGCAACGGCTTCCAGAAGCCCCTCCACCCAGGAGAACGCTGCCCCCACCCCCCTCCAGCCCTCGCCCCAAAGCCAGATGCCTCGCTTCACTCCCTCATGTCTCTGGAGCCTTTTGAGCGGCTATCCCAGCGTTGGAGCTCAGAGCAGGTGAGTCCGCTGCTGAGTAAGTCTGTGCGCTGGCCACTTAGGAGGGACGCGGGGGACTCTAGTCGCCCTCCAGCTCACTCAGCCACAACCTCGGCTGGTTCACACGGCCAGACGCTATGGGGACTGCTCGCCCCAGCACTGGGACCCCCGGGCCGGGGGCCCTGGTGTGGGGCTGGGAGCCCTCGCTCCTCGGGTGGGGGGGGGACCGTGACATCTGAGCATCACATGTGAGGATGGGACCAGCTCGTCTAGGGTCTCCACCCACCTCCCGGTCTCGAGGTGGCATCTTCTGTGTGTCCTTAGTTACAGGACTTCTGAGTCGATTCTCAGTGCTGGTGGTTCTGTAGTTTCGTTGCCATTTTGGCAGCGTTGTGGAAGGAGGTGAGCACAGTGTTTACCTGCTATGTCGTCTTGACCTGAAATTGGTACAATATGAGGGCTGTCTGGGGGAAAAAATCTAGCCATAAATGCCTCTATTTTCCCCCAGCACACGGCCGGATACGTCCCAGCAGCCCTTGTGCTTTTAGTTAACTTCAGACTTAATTGAACTTCCCTGGCGTTTCCACCTGTGTCCCTCTGTCTGTCCTCGATTTTCACGAACGTGACCCATCTGAGCATGACCCTCAGCTGGGATTCGCCCGGTGTTTCCTCGTCGTTAGGGCCTGGCTGCCCATGTTTGCCTCCAGAATGTGCACATTACTCATGAGCAGCACGGAGATGACGTGCCGTTCACGCTCCCGCATGTCGGGGGTGAATCATGTCGCCGCATTCTCATACTGGTGCCGCTCGCCTTCCCCGCATGTCTGCGGAGTGTCCTCACGGCCGGGCCGCTGACTCTGCATCCCTAACCTGTGCAGGTCCTGGGGGAGACCGCTGGAGATGACATGCGTCCTGTTTCTTCTCATACTTTCACTCATGATTCTTAAATTTTTCTTTTAATTTTATTGTTTGGGAGGCGAGAGAGACAGAGAGAAGGGGGAGGGCCCAGAGCAGTCTCCATAGTTGCACATCATCAGTTTTCAACATGGTTTTGTTCCACACAGGTGGGTGGGGGCCGAGCAGGGTGGGAACTGAACTGGGGCCCCCCGCATGGGAAGCTCACCCCAGTTCAGCATATGGGTCCACACGGGCCGGGGCTGGGATTCGATCCTCGGTCCCCAGGGCTGCAAAGTGAGCGCCTAACCCGCTGAGCCCTCCCGGCTTCCCCATATATATATAGAGAGAGAATTTTTCTATGTAGGGCACCTTAGAAGCTGAACAGCACTGCTGATTCGGAGTTGCTTTGCCGTATTCTCCTTCGTCAGCACTGACAGAATCAGGTTTGGGAACAAGGCTCAGGCAGTGGAGCTGGGGCAGCCATTTCGCAGCAGAAGTCACTCGAGTCCCCAAGAACAGCTCGTAACTTGCCGACTTGGACACGACGGCCCCCCCAGAAGCCAGGGCGCTGGCCGCAGGGCGAGGGCAGCGTGTCTGGCAAGCGGCCCCCTGGCTGCCCGGGCTCTGGTGTCCGGGCTCCGCTGGTCTCTGGGCTCCGCTGGTCTCTGGCTGCCCCGGGGGTCCGGGCGGGAAAGGTTTGGGAAACGGGGGCGGGGGTTCTGCCTGGACGGCTCCGCCCAGGGTAGTCCCTCCGCTTGTTAAATGCCTTTGATGGCATCGCTTCCCCGCCCTGAACCTCCTCACCCCCCGAGTGAAGGGGGCATCCGACGCTGGTCCCCGAAGCTCACAACCCATAAGCCACTCGTCCCTGTCACTTGTCATGCCCGTCACCGCAGTGGGCGGGGGTCATGGCGCAAGGACAGAGGCTTCATAGAGATGGTTCGATGTGGGCGTGAGCAGCCGGGCGGGTCAGCGGGGGTCCCTCCCGACTCGTCTCTGCCCACCGGGGCCCCAGAGTGGTCGCTGTGCCAGGTGCGACCCACCCAGGTGACAGCAGCCAGAACATGGCCGCCTTCTCCACACACATGCGGGACCCACCCAGGAAGAGGCCCCTGAGGAAGCCCCCCGAGGAGGGAGGCGGCTTGGAAATGGAGGTATACTGAGTCACGGAGCCGGCCCCGTTCTTGCACCCTCGTCACTGGCCACGGGGCTTCGGCTCCTGGCCGGGGGATCGCCGGGTCTCCCCCGCCGTTGACCACCTGTCATGTCTCCCATGCTGCGCCCCACCCTGCGATGTGCCCATGGGGCAGTGTCCCCGGGGCGGGAAGAGCGCAGAACGCCGTCGGGCGGCCGGGTTTTAGAAACCGCCTCCCGGGAGGCATCGAACACCTTTCTTTCCAGTGGGTTCCCAAGAGCTGGCCACTGCTGTTCGGGCCGGAAAGGCCGCCGCTCACGGGGGGTCCAGGCACATCGGGTCTCGACGGGGCTGCGCCGCTCGGCTCGCTCTGAGTCTGCAGAGACCCCGAGACAAGGCGCTGCCCGCCCCCCGTTCCCGGATCTGTCACTGCCGGTGACAGTGGGTGGTGGGTGGGAATCTCCCAGTTAAAAAACACAACCCAGGACATCGTCCTTCTAGGAGACTGAACGACCTTGACAAGGGACGGGGGGGGGGGGGGGCCCGCGCTGGGGCCAGTGACTCCCAGAGGAGCAAGATGACCTGTTTTGGTTTTTAAACCGCTATTTATTATTTGAGAGAAGGAGAGAGAGAGAGACAGAAGGGGGAGGGCCCAGAGCCATCTCCATAGTTGTGCGTCATCCGTTTTCGACATGGTTTTGTTCCACACAGGTGGGCGGGGGCCGTGCAGGGTGGGAACTGGGCTGGGGGCCTCCCGCATGGGAAGCTCACCCCAGTTCAGCACATGGGTCCCCATGGGCCGGGGCCGGGACTCGATCCTCAGTCCCCGGGGCTGCAAAGTGAGTGCGTAACCCGCTGAACCATCCCGGCTCCCCCCCGGGCACCTTCTTAAAGTGTACATTCTGCCTCGTTCCGTCCAGGATGCGAGGGTCCCGGCAGCCGCGCTTGGAGCGAGCTCGCGGGGCCCGGATCTTATGCAGTCGGGTCCCCTTCCTGACCTGCCGGCAGTCACTTGTTGCTCGTCCATGTGAGGATGTGAGCAGAGGCCTGCGGCTCTCAGCCCTGCCGGCCCCCAAACAAACCCAGGAGAGCCGAGCACCTCCCTCAGCCGCTCAGGGTGAGTGTCTGCAGCCACGACTCAGCATCGCAACACCTTGGTCTCGGGCCGGCCTCCGGGAAGGGCTGGGGTCTCAGCGTGCACCCCCGGGAACAGGGCGGCCTCCGGGAAGGGCCGGGGGCTCAGCCTGTGCCCCCGGGAACAGGGCGGCCTCCGGGAAGGGCTGGGGGTATAGCCTGCGTCCCCTTGGAACCGGGCGGCCTCCAGGAAGGGCGGGGGGCTCAGCCTATGCCCCCCCCGGAATGGGGCGGCCTCCAGGAAGGGCCGGGGGTTCAGCCTGCACCCCCGGGAACAGGGCGGCCTCTGGGAAGGGCCGGGGGCTCAGCCTATGCCCCCCCCAGAATGGGGTGGTCTCCGGGAAGGGCTTGGGGTTCAGCCTGCGCCCCCGGGAATGGGGTGGCCTCCGGGCGGGAGCCTGGCTCTGTAGGCCTTTATTTACACCCAGGGGAGAAGCTGAACTCTCCAGAGCAGAGCATTGGGCTCCGTCTTCCAAGGAGCGGGAACCGGGTTACTGGAATCTCTCCCGGTTTTCAAGCCAAAGAGTCTCTTGCGGTTTCGGTTACACAAGAGGCCACTGCCGAGATGGAATGAACGGGAAGCGCCGCTGAGAGTAGCCGGCGGGGCGGGGGCCGTGCCGGGCAGAGCCCGAGGGCCGGTCACAGGGCAGCCAGCGTCCTCGACCGGCGCTGCCTGGACCTGTCTCCCCGCCGTGATCCAGACAAAGAAACAACGGGGGGGGGGTGAGGGGCACCCGAAAGCGTGGCCGACAGGCACCCACAGCGGCGGCTACCACATCCCTGTGACCGGCCGTTAACGCGGGCCTCGCGCCTTGTCGGGGTCCCTGACCGCTGGGCGGGCCGACGGCTGTAGGGCCCCAGGGTCTGCGCTGCTCTGAGGGGAGACCCGGAGCCGCCGGCTGCCCCCGGGGGCCGCGTGACCCACTTGTACCAGGAACCCCCAGAGCCCCAGCCTCCTTCCCGCACCTTCCTGGCGGCCGTGGGGTGGGCCTGGCTGGGGCTGTGTCCCCCCCACCCACGGCCCGGCCCCTCCAGCCTGATCTCTGGCGGGAAGACTCCCGGCCATGAGCGGAGCCGGCGGGCCGGTCCCAGGACTTCGGGGATGTCGGGTGACCCCCTGGCTGGTCCAGAGCAGGGCACCCCCCCCGGGGGTGACAGGGTGGGCTTTGGAGTTAGGTCGCCGGGTCAACATCCTCTGTCAGTGAGGACGGGGGCTGGGGGTAGGGGTGGGGGGCCGCCCCCTTCATGCCGGTGAGAACCAAGCCGTCGGTCATACGAGGTCGCAGCCGACGTGTCACAGGGCTGATCGCATGGGAAGTACGTGCGGGGGTGTCTGAGTCACCCCTTAAAACACAGCAGCATAAAGTGCCCCCTCGGGAGCCAAAGCGCAGTGAACACGTGGGAGGGGAGCTCACCCCCCAGAAACGCCCGCCAGATGGTCAGAGCGGAACCCAGACAGGGGTTTGCGTGGGGGCCCCCCGTTTCCCACGCCGACGGGCAGGATGGGCCGATGCCGCCTGCTGGCGGGTTCTCCACGCAACAGACTCTTCGGCTCGCTGGGTGCGAGGCCAGCGGATGTTTTGCAGCGTCCTGGCCACCTTCGCATCCAGAGGTTCACAGACACATTGGCGCCGAGAGCGTTTGCTTGGCCGTGTGTGTGGCATTAAGTGTTGTTTCCATTAACACGGGGCCCTGCAGCGTCCTCAGGGGGCACGCGGGGCCGGCCTGTTTGGTGGCGCTGAGACCTGCTTGTCTGGGGGGCGCGTCCGGGCGCCCTTGAGTTTGCTGTGTGTCCCCTCCGGGGGGGGGGCAAGAGAGGTGACCGCAGCCCCCACCCCCATGAGGCGTGAGCGCAATAGGGGTGCGGATTGGGAAGGAAGAACTTGGCCCAGAGGACATGGTCTGGATGGGGGAGCCGGGCCACCTCTGGGCCGCGCTGACCCTGCCGGTCACGGGGGCTACCCCCCAGGTGGGGGGCCTCACGCTCACCTGTGTGGAGTGAAACCACATCACAGCTAATGATGTGCAACTATGGAGACGGCTCTGGGCCCTCCCCCTTATCTCTCAGCTTCTCTCTCTCCCAAAAACAAAGCAATAAAATAAAATAAAATCAGCAAAAGGAAAGTAACGTGACCAGCGGTGACGTGCGTAACGATGTGAATGTCCTTTGAAATGGTTAAAGGGGTCACTTTCATGTTAGTTGTATTTTACCACCCGCACTGCCCCCCAATAAAAGCGGGGTGACCAGGCTGCTCAGGGGCAGGAGTCCCGGGGATCTCTGTCACCGCCCCCCAGGTAATACAAGAGGGCTCCCTGGAAACAGGTCCCCGCCGGCCAGGGGTCGCACGGCAGATCGACTCCTGGAGGAGGACAGGGACTGGGGACTCCTCGGGGGGATGGCGTGGGGGTAGGGGTGCAGGGTGCACACCAGCTCTTTGGCTGTCCCCACTCTATGCGCTGGAAACCCCCCTTGGGTTCCACCACCATGTGTGTGTCCAACAGGCTAGCTTGACGCTACAATATCACCGTTAGAGATACTGTTGTCTTTACACAACGCTCTAGCTCGATGCTACAATGTCACCATCAGAGGATACTGTTGTCTTTACACGACGCTCTAGCTCGATGCTACAATGTCACCATCAGGATACTGTTGTCTTTACACGACACTGCAGCTCGATGCTACATTGTCACCGTCAGAAGATACTGTTGTCTTTACATGACGCTCTAGCTCGGTGCTACAATGTCACTGTCAGCGGATACTGTTGTCTTTACACAAAGCTTATGGCGAGCTCAGTCCTGCAGCTTTTTTAACATGTCAGAGACTGTGGAGCAAGGGCTGGACGTAGGGTAAATGGATGTAATGGAAACCCAGGAACCTACCATAAGCCCGACTCCCATCCATCATGGCAATTCCGTCCGTCGGACAGCGAGGCGTGGGGTCCCGATGCCCCCACCTGCCTTCTCCCTGGCTCCGAGTATGTCTGCTTCCTCACGTGAGTTGTGCCTGAGCTGCCACCCGTTAATAGACATGTCAGACAGGACCAGGCCACCGAACACAGCGATGCTTTTGCAGGTGACAGCCAGCCATGAATCACAGCTGGTGGGTGTGACCCGGTGGCTCTCAGCCACTCAGCCACGTCACCCAGCTCCCTGTCCCCAAGGACTGATGGAGCTTCGGCTCAGCGGCGGGTGGAAGATCGGTCACGGTGGGCTGCGAGGGGGGCCCGGTCCCGCACACGTGAGCCATACACGTCCAGTAGATTCCGGTACGTTCTGTGGGGGCGAGTTCACGAGTGGAGACACGGGCTGTCCCCAAACCTCTGTACAGGCCATAGTTCAGACTTCACCCTCCTCTCAGAAAGACTTCCACCCAAAACGCTCACAGGGGAGGCTGGGATGGCTTAGCGGGAAGCCAGCAGCCCCAGACCCCACGTCCTTCCGGGGAACTCAGCCCTCCCTACACTCCCCGCCTGGTTCTTCTCTCCTCTGCTCTCTTTGCTCCTGTTCGCTGCTGCGTAGTATTCTGCTGTGTGAGACCACACCGCCTCTGCCCACTCTGCCACGGTGGCTATTTTGTTGTTTTTCCAGTAGCAGACGTATGCCCGCCCCGCAGCGGTTGTGTGGTTCCCGGCTGAGGAATTATGTCTCATTGTTGCCAGTTCTGCAACGTATCCGCGGGGCCACTGGGGTGTGTTCCTGGGGGGCCAGGCTTTATGGCCCAGGCCCAAGGCTTAGCCAGTGCTCTGTGTCCAGGGCTCTGTTCTGCGGGCCCAGCGGGGAGAGACAGCATTCTTGGAGACTTTGCCGAACACGCCTTGGCCGGACAGAGACACAAAGAAGCAGCTGCTAAAAACGGTGATACATCAGCGCTGAAAGGCAGGGTTACGTAACGAAACGGTGCCAGGGCGGCCGGTGAGCCACTTGGAAAAAATAACGAAGCACTTTGGAGCATTGTCGCATGCAGTTGGCCACAATAGAGTCCACGCCAATGAAAGAGATTAATGGAAAAGGGGAGAAAGTGATGACGTGAGTATCGCATCTCTGGCCAGGGTGGAGGATGTTAATAGCTCAAAACAAAAGGAGGAATTAGCAAAGCCGACGACGGGTCCAACTTCAGGACGTTCAGAAACGCGACCTCGGAAACAAAACGCCAAGCATCACGTGGGAGAACGCGATTGCCACAAAGGTGGCATGTTGCCTCATACCTGCGCTCAGAAATGTATCTGAGGGACTAAGAGATACAAAGACTCGGATAGACAAGTGGGCAAAGCCTTAGCGTTTACCAATGTATCTAACGGAATAAGAGATACAAAGACTCGGATAGATATGTGGGCAAAGCTGCATACGGCACCCTACGAAACACTTGGAAAATGCTCAACCTCAGTCATGACTTTAAAAATTCTAACTTGGGGAAGCCGGGATGGCTCAGTGGGTTAGGCGCTCACTTTGCAGCGCCGGGGACCGAGGATCGAATCCTGGCCCCGGCCCGTGCGGAACCATATGCTGAACTGGGAGCTCCCCTAGTTCAGTTCTCTCTCTTTCTCTGTATCTCTCTCTCTCTCTCTCTCTCTCTCCTCTGTCAAAATAAATAAATAAATAAACTATATATTAAAAAAAAAAAGTCTAAAAAAAAATTCTAACTTATAAATAAACGTCGTGTGCATGTCATTACGTATGTGCATATGTATTACACACACTATGTATCCCATCGGGTGTTATATATTATCACACACACACACACACACCACGCTTCCTGGCCCTGGAGCTGCAGGATGGACCCAGAAGTGACACCCCCGTGGCAATGCCCAAACCCAGCACCCGGAGCGCCTCTCTAACTATTATTCTCCGCTGAGACACTTCAAAGGCCAGGCCACCAAAGAGAGGCTGGTGACGTCTGGTGGCAGGAAGCGAGGCTCCCAGAGGGATGGGGAGGTACGCATCCAAGGGCCCCAGGGACCACGCAGCGGGGACCGCAGTGGCTGAGTCCCAGGTGGTGTCAGAATAAACGCCGTTCACCGGCTGCACGAGCACCCGCACGTCCACACCGACACTGGTGAGTTAGTGAGGAAGTAGATGGGGACCCGGTCCTCGCCACCAAATGCCAGCTGACACCCGTGGAAGGAAGGGCGGCATTGGCAAGTCACCCCCACCGTCCCGTCGCCTGGAGCTCAGATCGCCTGGGCACGCGAGCGGTAGCGGGAGAACCGGGGTGCCCCTCCCCTGGGCATCCCCGCCGCTGGTCGGTCACGCGGTGAAGCTTGGACACCCCTCTCGCGTGGCCCAGGTTCACCTCCCCACCGACTGCACAGACCAATGGCGCGCCCCCGGCTCTGGTGCCCTGAAATGGACCCGCCCTCAATTCTGCGTCTTCCTGCCCCACGTGGGTCACCTGACCCAACCCCCAGGCTGTGGTCTGCAGACCCCGAGTCGGGGTGGGGGGGTCCCCAAAGGTCCTTGCTTGTCCTTTGCAGGAAATGTCAGGGTCGTGAGCCAAAGACCGAAGGAGAGAGCTGTTCCTAGAGGACCACTCAGCATCGTCTGTGCTGTGGGAGTGGGTCCTGGGCTGGACTTCTCTTTTTTTTTTGGTGGCTGCAGAGAACATTGTGTGGCGTTCAAGGTCTGTAGATCCACTATGGTGCTTATCAGTGTCAGCGTTGTGACCGCTCATGGCACTGTGTCGCAAAGACTGTTCTTAGGAACTATGGTGTGAAGTGTTCAGCTGTGAAGGGGCGTCGACTTCGTTCCTGGGTCTCGTGACTCAGGAAAACCATTGTATGTATTCACGTGTGTTTGTGTTACACACGGGGCCGGCCAGAGAGTATCTAGCCAGGTCAGTATAACGAGAACTGTCACGTGGCTGGATACTTTCTGGACGGTGTGTATATCTTTATCTCTCTATTATCTTTCTATCTACTATCTATCTATCATCTATCATCTATCTAACATCTATCAATCTGTCATCTATCATCTATCTGTCATCTATCATCTATTATTATCTATTATCTATCTATCTATCTATCATCTATCCATCCTCTATTATTTATCTATCTACTACCTATCATCCATCTATCCATTATCTATCTATCCATCACCTATCATCTATCATCTATCTATCATCTATCATCTATCATCTATCTATCATCTATCATCTATCATCTATAATCTATCTATTATCTATCTATCATCTGTCTATGACCTATTGTCACCTCTGTGAGGTGATGGAGTGAGCGTGACAGATGTGTGCAGGTGGGAAGCTGGGTGAAGCACAGAGGGGAGCCTTTCACGACTCCCGTAACTTTTCTGTGACATGACTTCCAAACAGCACGTCACTCACCCGCAGGGGCCCGGTGTGGCCTCAGCAGGACAGGGCTGAGGGCTGAGAGGGGACACACTGCTCGGCGCCCTTGGCAGTGAGGGCTTGGCCCACGTGTCCGGGCTGCCACTTGGCACTTTGGACTGAGAACCTCAAAGCGGCTCCTAACCTTGAGCCGCACGTCTACTTAAAAAAACATATATATACAGGATGGTGGTGTCGACGGCTTTGTCCCCCCAAAATGTCAGGCCGTGACGAGCACCCAGCGGAGCCCCGGGGCCGCGAGCGAGGGGCGGAGCCGTAAGATCCGAGCACCGGGGACCCTCGGTGGCCTGGACGGGAACCCGAGACCGGCTCCCAGCCGCCCCTTCGTGGCCCAGTGACAACGTCCCCAATGACTTCCAGCCCCGTGAGTTCCCGGGAGAGAAACCTCTTCCCATGGCCGTGCCGCAGGGCTCGTGCCAGGATCTAGAAGGTTCTGACCCGAAGTGTCAGGCAGGGCTGTCGCCTCTCTGCCCGCCTGTCTGTCTGGCCAGGTATCTGTCCATCTAGCCGGCCGATTCCCTGCGGCGGGAAGGTCAGTGGAGACAGGAGGTTTACGTACAAATCTGTCACCTCCCCGCATGTCCTCAGCCCCCACGCCGAGCACAGCTGCTGGCCCTGGGGCGGCTGGAGGACGGGGTTCCTGAGTCAGGAGAGGCCACAGGGCAGGCCTGGAGGGCAGAACTGGGGATGGCGTGCGGGTGTGGGGCCTGCGGCGGGGAGGAAGGGCCCGGCAGGAAACCACAGCCTCCCTGCAGGGGCGGAGGGGCAGCGTGTGGGTCAGCGACCAGATCGCAAGTCCTGTCCAGCATGTGCATCCGTCTGCCAGGCACCCCTCGTCCACCTGGTTACGCGGGCGCCCCCATATCTGTGCGGAAAGCCCACGGTCGCCCTTCCAGCTGCCGGGTAGGTGCCCGAACCCCTTCCTCAAATAGCAGCGTCCTGCGCGGGGTTTGGCGAGGCGGCGGGGGTGCCGAGGTCACCGGGCGGGACCAGGCTGCTGAGAAAACGCCGCTTTGGCTGTGGAATCGCAGTGGCTAACGTCCCCAGGGAGGCTGTCATGTGAGGGGCTGGGGACGGTGCCCCAGGGGGATGGGGGGACTTCGGGGTCCTGGGTCCCCCAAAAGCTGCAGCCACCACTCCCTGCCCTCTGACCCCGACTCGGTCTCGGCTCTGGCTGTCACCGTATGTCACACAGGACGCCAGGTCTCCCTCGTGTTCCCTCCTCTCCCTTCCCCGGGTGGTGGGGGCGCCGTGTCCTCAGCACTGGGCCCCCTCCCTGCACACCTGGCTGCTCACAATCCCAGCCCCCGACTCCCATCAGCCTCGTCTGCAGCCAGAGACGCGTCCCCACCGCTGATCACGCCGGGGTCGGCGGTCAGACCCATGCAGGGGGTGGGGGGCGAATTGCTTTCTTTGCGGGGGGGCTCTTCAGGGTCCGGCAGGTGGCTAGTTCGTGAGCACAAAGTGCCTCTAAGCCAGCGAGTCAGAGAATCCGGATGAAGCGGGCACCCCAGCGACCCGATGGAGCCAGGAATGAGGGGCCCCTGGCGGGCACCACCCATGCCTGTGGCTCCATGTGGCTCTTGACAGCGTGGCCTGCGTGGGCCGTGACCGTGGTTCTGCGTGGGCCATGACCGTGGCTCCGTGTAGGCCATGACTGTGGTTCTGCGTGGGCTGTGACTGTGGTTCTGCGTGGGCCATGACTGTGGCTCTGCGTGGGCCATGACCGTGGTTCTGTGTGGGCCATGACTATGGCTCTGCGTGGGCCATGACCGTGGCTCCGTGTAGGCTGTGGCCGTGGCTCTGCATGGGCCGTGACTGGTTCTGCATGGGCCACGACCGTGGTTCTGCATGGGCCATGACCGTGGTTCTGCATGGGCATGACTGTGGTTCTGTGTGGGCCGTGACTGTGGTTCTGTGTAGGCCATGACTGTGGCTCCGTGTGGCTCGTGACCGTGGTTCTGCGTCCTGCGGGAGCCGACCCCGGGGCGTGTCCCTCTGCAGCTTGTGGACCAGGAAGTGGTTCTGGCTGCGTTCTTACCAGCGGTGACATTTCCACAGACCGAGGGACAGGCTCCAGCATCGTCTCCATGGGAACCGTGTCCCTTGAAGGTTAAGGAGCAAAGCGGGGGCGCTCCCAGGGGGGACACATATGGTCCCCACGCAGGTGGCTTGATGCTCAGGTTGGCCCCGCCCGGCCCGCCTTGTCACCTAGACCCCAGCCCGTGCCCACCCGAGGAGCCTGCCTCCAGCCCCGGAAAGCCCGCGGCACAGAAGCCGGATTCCGGTCCTTTCTGGGGTCCCTGCCCAGCTGAGGGGGTCTCCTCCCAGCTGAGGGGGTCCCCGCCCAGCTGAGGGGGTCTCCGCCCGGCTGAGGGGGTCTCCTTGGATGCCTGAGGTTGTCAGAAGGTGAGGCCTCAATTCACAGCCCCCCACAACCCCAGGAACGCAGCTCCCCTGTAATTAAATCCTGATATGAAAAGAGTCCCCATCCATCACGCAGAACCGCGTGGGCCGCGGGAAGATCGGGGGAGATGCGGGGCACATGGGGTGAGGTCCCCGTGCTGCTGCCATGACCTGCCCGCCCCGCCTGGCCCCGGATGGGGTGCTGGGTGCCCCCCAGGACCCCGTGGTGAGGAGGAGGGTTCTGTGGACAGCTGAGTGTTTGGGAAACAGGACATAGTCCGGGTGGACCCTGGCCCGCTGGTGTCCCCACATGGAAGCCCCCAGGGTCCCACAGAGGATGTGGCTGGGCTGGCTGCCCTTGGATGCGCCCCTGTGAGAGCTGGGGGTGCGTGGAGCCCGCTCTGGCCTGGAGGGGGGCTTCCTGGAGGAGGCGGGATGTGGACCAGACCCCAAGTGTGGAAGGGGCTCCAAAGGCTCCAGCTGAGGGGGGAGCAGAAGTGCAGGCAGGATTGGGGAGGGAATCGGGGAGCAGGGCCGGGAATGGGGGCCCCCGGGTGACATCATGGTGCCTCAGTGTCACCCTGGCGCGTGTGGAGGGGCAGGTGACCAAAGGCGACGCCAGGCGTGTTTTCGCGTGACGGATGTGCTCACAGGACGGGGAGACTGTCTGGTCCGGGAGGCAGGCGAGGGGACGGAATTGGGGGTTCGCTTCCGAAATGCAGCCATCGCGGGTGCGGCCGGTGGCCAGGAGGGAACGGGTGGGATCTGCCTTCCAGAACCTTCTCACCTGGGAGAAGCCCCACCTCCCCGCCGTCTCGGCTGCGCATAGCAGCTGCTGGGGCCAAGCAGGAACCGGGTCCCCCCCACGGCCTCCTGGGTTGTTCTCCAGCCCCCCGGGGGCTGCTTTAAAGAGGCGCCGAGGGCTCAGCATCTGAGCTGCACCCAGTCTTTTTGGGAACCAGAGGCCAAGGGCTAGGCTGACCAGACGTCCCATCCCAAACGGGACAGACAACACCGGCTTGTTCATCGCACACCTTCCGTGTCTCCTCCAAAGCGATGCGGCTCATCGTGATGAACCTCGTCACCAGGGTGACTGGTGACCCACCCCACCCTGCCCTGGCCCCCCGGGGTTTCCGACACGGCTCCTGGGGAAGGCGCGGCCTCCCCGCTGGCTTTGGGGCCAGCCACCCGGTGTCCCTGCGGCCTCCCCACCGGCTTTGGGGCCTGCCACCGGTGTCCCCATGTCCCCAGGACACCCGGGTGGTGGGCTCCATGGAGACAAGGCCCTGGGGCCACCGTCCCTTAGACTCTTACGTAACCGGTCCTCTTTCTGGATCGAGGGGCTGCAGGGAAGATTCTTAAATTAATTCTGTCAAAATAGCCGGTGGGCTTTTTGAGGGGCAGGAATTCTTTTTTGTTTTTGTTTTTTTTTTTAATCTCACAAGACACAAACTGTTCAAGGGAAGAATTGGGAACAGAGACAAGTTGGGGGTGGAGGAACTTGGGGAGCGTTTCCCGGGCAGTGTGGGGGTGATGGACGGGTGGGCTGGACCAGGGGACTCCCGATGAGAGCTGAGAGGAAGGGGGGTGACTGGGAGACGGGCAACTGACAGGTGACCTCGAGGTGGCTGAACGTTTGGGGAGCCCTGGGGGGCAGGGGCGGCTGATGGCCGGGTTCCCCATTATCCCCGGAGGAGGGAAGATGTGTGACGTGGGTGGCAAGGGGTGTGAGGTGCAGAAGGAACCTGCTGGCACAGTGTGAGGGGGTCCCAGGCTCCCCCCTGCAACACTGAGATGGGCACTGGGAGCTGAGCAGCCCTGCCCCCCGGGTCCCTGGGCCTGCGTGCCCTGGGCTCAGCCTGCTCTCACTTGGTGGCAGCGTACCACACGCCAGCGCCCACTCTCTGGCCCAGGGTCCCGTTTCCTTGTGACGTTTTAAAGGGGGAAGCCCGTAATCAAAGGTTTCTGATCCTGGGAGAACTGGCGTGTTGGGGGGAAGGTCACCATTTCGTAGCTTTATTCGCTTGACACCCCTGCTGGCAGGGGCCTCTGGGAAGATAAGAAGGAGAGAGAAGGAGTTGGGGGCAGAACACGCCAGTGCCCAGGGTCGGCTCTGCTTCTAATCCCACTTCCCTCCTCCGCCAGGCGCCCGCACGTTGCTGCCTAAGCAAAAAGTCCTAGATTTTCCAGTCCCCCGTGAGGCTCGGTGGCAATTCCTGGCTCAGGAGAGAAAGTACTGTGTGCTCTCAATTCAGGAAGGGGAGGGATGAGCCCTGCATCTTCCCGCCCGCTGCCTGGAATGCAGCTGGCGTGGCCGGCGTGATGGCAGCCACCTTGGGCCCGGAGGTGGGAGCTTAGAAATGAGGGCAGGGAAGCGGGAAGAGGAGAGCTTGGGGGCCCCGGTCCCTGCAGGCTGCTTCGTCTGAGAGAAAAGTGAAGCCCCGGCTCAGTTAATTTTATTCACGCCGCTGAGCCACATCCCGGTCGTTCCTTATGGGTGCTCAGCGAGCTGGTGTAGGGAGCGTGGATGGTGAAGGTCAGCAGCAGGGGTTTGGTATTGTTGTGTAAGAAGATCTTAGAGATCAATAAGGGAAATATACCCCCATTGGAAAAATTGAGCAAAATGACCTGAACAGATTTTTTTTCCCACAGAAGGTTACCCACACCTTGGTGAACGCTCACCAGCAAAAGAGAACAAGACACCCACTTTTTTTTTTTTAACGTACCAAAGTGACAAAGATTTATTTTGCAAACATAATGCATTCGCGAGAAGTGTGGTGAGACGAGCTGTCATCCGTTATGGCAGAACTAGAACCATTTGTCACCTTTCTGGAGATAACTTGAGTCATAGGCATCAAGGCCTTTGAACTGTTCGTGCCATTTTACCCATTATTTCCCTTCTCGGAACCTCGGCTAGGTAATGAATGAGGTCACACTGCATATGTAAGTACAGTGCCATTTGTGGCAGCAGCATGTATCGCAGGGGGAAAAGAAAAAAAAGGGAAGTAGCCTAACACCAAAGGGAACGTTAGACAAATTGTCATAATCCATGTGACGCGCCGACCGAAATGATGAATTTAAGGCACACGGATGAAGACGCCTGTTCTGCGTTAACAGGACGATGGAAGACACTCGGCACCATCCCGGTGCTCACATGGCAAGCAGACATGCCTCCGATCAGATCGTCTGTGCCGGGTAAAAATAAACTCAGTGGGCTGTGAACCAACGTCCTGGACCCAAACTCATGAGAAAACGGTGTTATTAGAAACGGGGATGGTTCTGGGCTCTGGCTCAGAAATAGCGACAGGTGGGCGCTGACTTAACCACAGCACCTGCTAACAACCAAGGGCTCCAGCTGCGCCCCGGCCGGGGGGACACGCTCACCAGCCACGCGGGGTGAATGCTGTGAGCATGTGTGTGTGTGTGGGCGAGGTCCAGCGTGATGGAGGAAAGGGACCATGGGGCCACCCAGAACTGGTTCCATCCAGAAAGGTCTCAGGGAGCGAGAACTAGGGCAGAGACAGAAATGTGTCAGCCGCCCTGCTCCGAGAACCTGTGGCCGGTTTCCCTGGACAGGAGTACGATCGGGGGGCAGGGTCCCAGATTTCCCCACCACGTCCAGAGCTGACACGAGCAGCTCCGGGGATCAGAACCAGTTCCTGGGCATGCGCTGCAGGGAGGCAGACTTGAGAATAGCGTCGGGTTCGGGCTGTCACCGTGAGACGTGTCGGCGAGCAAGGCGTCTGTCCTAACAAACGGCTGGCCCGCCAGGACTGGCCACAGAGGGCCGGCGCTCCTGCAGCCGGGACGGGCGCCGTAGCCTCTTCCAGCCACCCATCTGCGGGTACCTCGGGGACGACCGGAGGCGGGAGCGGGCGGAAGGAAGACCTGAAAGTCAGACAGATCCTCAGGCCGGCTGTTCTCAGCCTTCGTCCCGAGACAGAGCGCATGCCCCCAAGGACCCCAAGTCCTGGGCGGGACACACGGTCACGCACCCCACACGTGACGAGCCCAGGGGAGTCCGGAGGAAACCGGAGGGGTTCTCTGTTGGCAAATGTCTCCGGTTTGGGGGCAGTCGCTGAGCATTTACTGGAGGGAAGACGTTGATCATTCTAGAATCCAGATGCTGGAGGCAAAGATGGCTACGCGGCCTCTACAGGGTCCCCGGGACGCGTTCTGAATTCAGTTTGGATCGGTTCCGTGGACATAGTGCTTTGGGAACACGGCCCAGGACGGGACCAGGTCGGGAAGGGAGCAGACGGCAGAGTGCGGCTTCTCGGGGAGCAGGGGTGTGGAGAGACAGCATGAAGAGAGTGTGTGACCGGCCAACGGCGGACCCCCAGCTGCCCCCACGTGGCCAGGGCGGCTCTGAACGTGGCCCCACATGCATTCTTAAAGCACAACCGGGTTTGTTTGTTTGTTTGGTGACACTTTTTTCTTTCTTCATCTCATGGGCTGTGGTCCAGGTGAGGGTACGTTCGGGGTGGCCCGGGACAGTTCTGAGGTGGCCCCTGGTAAAGTCTTTTTTCAGGGCCGCGGAGCCTTCCGGAAAGCCTTGTTTTTACCGAAAATTCTTCAGGCGGGCAGGCCCTGTGGGGACTCGGGTCTAACGAACACCTGACCGCCCCCGGGACCTGTGTCCACAGGTACGTAAGCCCCTTGCCCATGTAGCCGCATCCGTGCCAAGCGGTCAGAAGTAAAGAAGGTCACACTTCAGTTCGTCACCCAGCCCGTGGCCACCCACGGATAGCCCGGATAGGTGCGCGTCGGCCGCACGGCCCTCAGTTACCTTCTGGACCCCGCTTTCGGGGTCGGGGTGTCATCCGTGTCCCCTTCGTGCCCGGGTCCCGTGCTGATGCGACGACAGCCCGACGATATTGTTCTCAGAGACACGGAAGGATTGTTCCCACGTGCGAGTCTGCGGCGTCCCCAGATGTGCGCTGTGGAGAATGAGGGGGACAGAGGGGCATGGGGGTGACGGCTCCCCTTTTCAGCTGCGAGTCTTCTTGTCGTGCCCGCTGCTCTCCCCGCCGGATCGCTGGCTCTTGTGCATCCACAGCAGCTGCTTTTTTTGTTTTCTTTGCAGCGACGGGCTCATTGGGAGCGTTTGGCAGTGTTTGGCAGCGTAGCCGCTTCCTGCCGGGAAGCTGCCGGCCCTGCTGGCTCTCCACCTGCCTGGGTACCTGGAGACCCCCTGCCACGGGGACTGGAAGCGTCTGATTTGCCGGCTCCTCGGGGGCGGGGGGCTGTGTCTGGGCACAGGCCCAGAGCACGTGGGTGGGGGGGCAAAAAACCGGCATTTATTTATACAAACGTGTGTATTCATCTGACATGTTTACAGTGCAGTCACCTTCACAGCCCTCTCCGCTCCATGCGACACACCTACCAAGACGCTGCTGCCACGGCGGGGCTGTCTGGGGGCGGGAACTTGGGCGGAGCTGTCTGGGTGGGAGAGGGGCTGTCTGGAGGAGGGGCTGTCTGGAGGAGGGGCTGTCTGGAGGAGGGGCTGTCTGGAGGAGGGGCTGTCTGGAGGAGGGGCTGTCTGGAGGAGGGGCTGTC
>PVKE010023546.1:0-24549 GCA_004027555.1 Craseonycteris thonglongyai | reverse complement strand
AATGGGCTTAAACAAACAAAAACAACCCCAACATCCATGCAGATGACTTGCACGCATCCTCTTGAGTGTGGACGAGTCACAGAGAACACTCTGAGAAGGATATTTTCATTTTTGCTTTTTTTTTTTCAGGCTAACCTGAAATCTTTATTTTTGGAATGTGCATGGCAGCCAGTTTCCCCACGTGACAAAGGCCCCATCTTCCCCAGCAAGTACTGTCACTGCTGGAGCTCACAGGGCAACAGATCACACAAACACTATCATGACAGAGCATGCTACTAACCTGCTCATGAACTTGTACCGGCGGGGCAGGTAATAGATTTTTCTCCTGGAAGAACAGCAAAAATGAAGCCAGTCGAGAAGAAAACCCATCGTCAGTTACAGTTTGAACTAGCAAGGAAGGAAAGGAGATTGAAGATAGAAGCCTGTAAGAGGTGAAGAAGAAAAAACTAAAAAGAGATTAACAGTGAGAAATGTAGTGGGAACATCGGGCATGCATCTTTGAGTCATGTAATCTTATGAAACATTTCCCATTGGTATTTCTTCTTTTCCTCGTTATCATAATTGTTACGGTTGTTCCTTGCCTAGAAAACCTGTACAGGGTGATGATTGGTAGCAATTGGTATTTGCATGAATTAAGCTGATATCAGCTTTTTTCTTTTTTTTTTCCAGAGATGCAGTGAGGGGCTGCCAGCCTGCTGGCACTGCACATAATTTAATGGGACACTACTATATAAATTAATGTTTATACAGCACTTTCAGTTTATAGCATACTTCTCTCATTTCATATGGGCAGGGGTAATATAAGAATATAGACATATCACAGCCAGTATAGGAAGAACACTAACATACTGTTAACACCCAGCTGTAAATAACCACACTAGGGCATGGCAGTGGCCTCGATTATAGGTGAAATTAAAAGGTAAGCCAAGAAATCCTAGAAAATTGTTTTTAAATCACTTACTAAGGATCTATGATATTTCTGTGTATCTGCAATTTCTAATATTAAAAACAAAAATTCTGGGTGTGATATGAATGATGAGAACATGTGTTAGATGTTTTATTAAAATGCAATCTCCTCATATTTTGGGCTTCCATCAATGGAATAATAATGAAATTGAGGCAGTCTATGTATTCTGAACTGTTACTGAGCTATCTTACTTTTGAGAAATGAAAAGTTTATACACCAAAGTTAGTTTTTATATTGGTGTGAACTTAAAAACATAGTTATGCTTTTAAGAAGCAAAACTATAAAGACAATAAAATCAGTGGTTGCTAGAGGTTTGGGCTGGGGTAGGGGCTGGGGGGGAGAGATGAATCGGTAGAGTACAGGGAATTTCTTAGGGTAGTGAAACTATTCTAGGTGATACCATAATGGTGGATACACAACATAATGCATTTGTCAAAATGCAGAGACCTGTACAAAACAAAGAGTGAACCCTAAAGTAAACTATGAACTTTAGTTAATAATAATGTGTTTATATTGGTCCATGAATTGTAAGAAATATAGCACACTAACGCAAGCTAGTAATAATAAGGAAACTGAGTGGTGTGAGAGAAGCTATATGGGAATTCTCTGTACTATCTAATTTTCTGTAAACCTAAAAATAGTCTATTAATATAAGAAAAAGATCCACATCCATGGACATGTAGGTATTTAAGAAGCGGGTTTTATTGGCAATTTCCCACAAGAAACCTATTATTCAACTTCTCTTAAACACTGTAGGAATAACAATCCAAGGAGACTAAACCTGGGATTCAGAAGTGCCGTCCATAGAAAATAATAAATACAGATAAGATTATTGGGGGCATTTATTTGTACATTCAGGCATATTGATGTTTGCACATTTTGTTGAAATAATATGGCAGGCAGCACAGTTCCTTCTTTGGAAATGCATATATCTCCTTAAGTAGAGTTATTTGTCTGAAACGTTGGGTGAGGTGACAGCATAAATTTTAAATGCATCAGGACGCATCAAGTGAAAATATGCGCAGGGAAAAACCCCATTAATATCAATTACATCTATTAGTGTCCACACATTAATAGTACTTTCTCCTAAAATTGTTTTCCTGTAGGAATTCATACATTAAAAAAAATTATTATTCACAGTTATTATGGTTTTTATTTTTTTATTTTTTGCTTGGATCCCATTTCTTTAACGCTGCATGAGAAAAGTGTTAATGCTGCTTGCAGATAGCACTTTTCTGCTTCGTAATGAGTCTACAGAAGTGTTAGCTGGGATGCAGCCTGGCCCTTCACATAGGAAACCCTTCCAGGTACTAAAGGGACTTGCTGTACATTCACAATGCTCAAGTTCCCACCACCTGCTTGGGTTCTTGGCTCCAGATGTATGTTCTGGCAGAACATTTTGTGTGATTTCTATTGGGGAAGGAGCATCCATTTCAGTGTGTCACTACCTTACTTTTATCAAAAGGTAGAATTTTAGCTTTGTTGGCTAGAAGATATTGATCTGATATATGACTTTGTCTAAGCACATTTTGTGCTTTGTCTAAGCACATATTAATCCATATCAGATAGTTATAGTATTGAGAACTGGCTTTAGTTACTTATAATTATAGTGTAATAATTTCCAATGGAAACTAACTTGATATTCCTTCTCTACCCTTGGGTTCTTAGATTTCTTTCCTAACATTTTCAATACAAAAATAAATCCAAGATTAGGACTATTTTTATCTCAATTCCTTTGGGAATGCTGTCTGGAGGCAGTAGATGCTAGAAAGCCCAGTCTCTATTTCGACTTAATATTAGAATATAAAAACCAAGAAAAAAGAAAATAATATGCTCCAGAGAAATATATGACAAGCCTATCAATGGAAATTGTCCTTCTCTAAATGTGTCCCTAGCTCCTCTCTGTCTCCATGAACCTAGCCAATTGTGTCTTTTACTTTATACAGCTCATTAAGAGGTATACGAGGGTTGCTGAAAAGTATCCAGCCATGCAACTGTTCTTGTTATATTGATTGACAATGGCTGGATTTTTTCCGGACAACTCTCATATTTTAGAATTGACACCAGTTTGACTATTTCCTGTGGTCTGACTTGATCTTATTGGCAAATTGAGAACCAGAAGCAGCTAGTATTTTGAACTGTCCTTGGTACTGAATCCCTCCACTTTCTTTAGGAGAGTTTATTACGAACTTCCCACATATCTTGGCAATTATAATTTCAGGTTTAATACTTTATTTTACTTCCATCTAGAAAATTAATATCACCTTTCCATACTTTATAAGGAAAACAATATTCACTATGGGATGAAAGTATATAATCCTTTTAAACAACTAGTCAATACACACAAAGTATTTTCTCTCTCTTGGAATAAATATTGATGCTCCTGTTTGCACAATATCTACAAACTGACTTAAAAAAATTTTAAAATAGGTTTGTTTGTTTTTTTAACAAGAGAGCACATTTTCATGCTATTTATTGAACTTCTTTCTATGAAAGCAGATTTTAATGTTTTTCTGGAAGGGACCTGTCAATAAGGACCAGGGATATGCCTGGCACCGCTGACGGGGTCTCGCCCTTCAAAGCAGTGGTATTCAGGGCTTCCAAACATGGCACTTTGGAAATGAAAATGCCACTTGGAAAATTTTCTCTCACGGGCACTTGAAGTATATACCCACTAGGAAGTGAATTAGCCAGACATTTTCACAAAAAGCCATGAAATCATTATTGGTTATGAAGACTTATTATACTTCCTAAACATTTGAAGGATTTTCTTCTCTAACAGCACTGCAGCCTGCATTTTGGGTTTATTTGTTCTGAGAGAGGAGCACATTAGGTTTACAGGGAAGTAGTAGAGAGAGTGGGGGGAAATACATTTACACCTACCTGAAAGGCATTCTTACATTCATTTGTTCTGCATATCTTCCCAGCACTTCCCACGGGGCATGCAGCTTCACGAAGATAATGTCACTATTTATTAGAGAGGACTGAAACAGAAAAAAGAAACTATATTGAAAATCATGTCCAAGTCTCCTATGGCTTACATTGAGTTGTAACTTAGAAAGTATTCACTTGTATAGAGTTTAAGTTTGGGACATTCTTCAACATTATGCTAGGCCATTATGTGTGCATATATTCATCCAACAAATACACCACTGTCAGTCCCTGGAGAACAAGCTGTGAACAAAAAAGATATGAATGGCATTTACATTCTGCAAAAAAATATACATTAAAAAAAGATAGGTATAAAGTTAAAAAGAGAGGGATAAATTCAGACAGTGAGGAGTGTTCTGAAGATAACAAAGTAATGGGAGAAAAAACTATGGGGATGGGCGTACACATTATTTTGGAGACGAGGTCAAGGTTAGCCCTCCCTGAGGAGGGGACATATGAGCTGAGATGTAAAAAAAGGAGCCAGGTGGGTAAAGAGCCTGGGATGACTGTTCTAGGTGCAAAGGCCCTAAATTGGGAAATTGCTTGGTATTTCCTGGTTGAGGGACTGAAGAAAAGTTGAGTAGCTGGAATGTATTAATCATAAAGACCAGCAGGGGAAGAGGCTGAAGAAATGAGCAGGGGCCACAGTGTGCTGGGCTTCACGGGCCACAATAAGACCATTGGAATTTGTTCTAGGAACACTAGTAAGCCATTTGGACTTAGGTTTTCAAAGATCACTTTGGCTGCTGCATGGAGAATCGACTATAAAGGAGCACTGTGGTGACAACCAAGAGAGAGATGCTCTCAGGCCAAAGACAGCTGGTGGTGGTGACAGTAAAACCTAAGAGACCTGAGACTTAAGTCTGGGTCAGTATTGGAAGAGCTTTTCCAGAAGACTGTGTTCTTTGGACCAAAACCTTTGCCTCTTGGTTGTTTTTCCCTTCTCTTCTTTCTTTCGTTCGTTCGTTCGTTTGTTCCTTCCTTCCTTCCTTCCTTCCTTTCCCCTCCTTTCCTCCCCCCTTCCCTCTCTCCCTTTCACCTTCCTTCCTTCCTTCCCCCCCTCCTATCTCTATCTCTATCTCTCTATCTATCACCTATCAACACAGAACTTAGGTAAGTAAAACTACGACTTTACACCGTGATAACCACCCAACAAGTTTTGGTCTAAGGACGTCTTACTGGAGATGTCACTTCCCTGGTTGGGGGTGGGGGCTGGGTGGTTGAAGGAGGTAGAAGAAATAAGAGAAAACAGTGAGCTAAGCCAGTTTCAATTAGCAACATGGCCAGTGATTTACCCATCTCTTTCTCACACAAAGTCCTTCTGGACTAATTGTCATTTAAAATTTTATACTTTAAGAATGTTGACAGATATGTTAGGTCTTTGTGGCTGCACTTTCTTTAGGGTAATGTTGTGAAACAATCCAAAATATGTACACCGTTGACAAAAACAGAAGCTCAACGTTAGGCTCTAGCTGAGGTAAATTTGTGGTATTGGGAATTGTTCTGCAATTGTAGATGCTGTATAATTGCAATCATTTCTCACATCCTCACTAAGGGCATTCTTTTGGGGCTCATCAATACTGTACTTAATTCATAAAAACTCCTCAAGATATTATAAAAGACAGACAAACTGGTGTCAAGTACAAGGTTCTCAGGGAGTCTGGTGATGCTGAATTTCCCACTGGGAAGAGCGCCAGGGCCCAAACCCACAATGGTGAGGAGCACCCTTGATATTGCTCTGAAAAACCAAACTCTGCAGTAGTTCAGGATAAAATAAGATTTTATCTCCAAGCTTAGGACAAGCAATCTTGATGGTAAGCCCCCTGAGGACAAGAGATATATTTGTTATCCATGGTCGCTTCCTCTGGTCTTAACCAAAATTTGTGTATTTCATCAATATGGTCAAATGTGAACAGTTAAGTCCTAGCCCAGGTGAAAGCTGTGCGTCCCACGAAGCAGGGAGTGACTATCAGTGAAGTCACCCTTGGAACAACAATAACAAGTTACTGTGAATGAGGCAACCACCCAAGAAATGGATAAGCTGGTAACCACTAAAAATGTGATGACCAGTGCTGTGTTTCTGCACAAATTGCTTCTCTGTTTAGCAAACTATTACATTCAGACCTCCCTGCACAGGGTGCTTAGAGCTAAGGAGCCAGAGAGAATGAGCTCATGGGTGGCAATGTCTGCCCACAAAATACAGAAACAGAGCACATGTGTGCATGCGCCCGTGTGCACACACACGCACACACACACACACACCCCTCTCCATCCTGTCCTATTCATATTTGCAAATGCACACTAAAGCCCTGACCTGAGATGCTCTCACAGGCTATCAGCTGAGCATTCTTGTGCTTCGGATAAGACTGCCACTAGTTTTTCAATATATAGTATAGCATGCCAAGTTATAAAGCAGGAAAAAAAGACTATTTCCTAAAAAATGGGTCTTTCTGTTTATATTAAAAGGTTTTGTGGCTTCCTAAGTTAGAAATGTTAATTTTGATAATAAAATTTATTAAATTTGCCTAGCTTTCCTACAAGATTCTACACTCAGTTTTATCTCTCTTATGTAGAAGAGAAACAGTAAAAATGTCCAACGAGGAAAATAATATGGGAAAGTGACTGATTTATAAAATCTGACTGATTCACAGAGTCAACCAAACTTTGATTTAGAGGAGACTATAATCTTAGAATATACTCTCTTCAAGGAATTACTATAACTGCTAGTTTTACAGAAAAAAAACCACCTAGTGGAAGAATAATCACTTTGCAGAGTCCTACGAAAGCTTTAAGAGAAATACATTACATATTCCACTGAGGGCACCTCATAAATGACACATTTCTGTGTGTGAAAAAACCAAGTTCATTATCTGAACACATACTGAGTCCACTAAAATTCCAATCTCAACGCTTTTCTGTGTAAAATCACAGCTATTTTGATTCATTCCACATGATTAAAATGACATTTTTCTTAATTCAACTATAATAATTATAAGACAATCACCTTATTATTTTTTTAGTGGTTTGTAATTTTGAAAGTGCTTTCCCACATTACCTCATTTTATTCCCATGCAAACCTTGCATGAGAGGCTTTCCTTCAATCTCTTTAAAGAAGAGGGAGAGACCAGGTCAAGTAACTTGCTCACAGCCAAACTGAATGTCCGTCCCAGTCAGAGCTCAGTCCACACCCACATCCTTTGACTCCCTTGTCAACTGTACCTACTAAGCTCTGAGTTTTAAATAAGTTCATGGCTTTGTACATCTATCAAAGATGCATAATCTCTGAATTATTCCTTTATCAGTCTATACAAACTAACTGGAAAAGATTTTGGTATTTTAGAAAACAAAGCAATAAAAACAAAGAGACAAATCAAGTTTCTATTGAACTGGGATTTGATTTGAGACTATTAAAAGTTATGTTGATAAACATAAGAAAAATAATATCTAAATTCCCTTGAATAATATTAAATGTGTATTCAGAGGTTGTGCATGTGTGCTTATTATTTATATTTAGTTTTTCAAGGAGAAATTGAATTCAGCCCAGAAAAATAAATGTGAAACTGATGATTGCTAATTATGTGGCTAATATATCACTCTTTATTTCTGAATGATTACACTACTGTGTCTAAATAGGTTTTTCCTCATTATTACATATTCTTTTCCACATAAACCCAAGTGTGCAAGTACCAAAGTAAAGAGAAATTAAAATGACTTTTTGAAACCTAGAGTTGTTTCATTAAATATACTGCTATAAAAATCCCTTAGGTTAGAACTTTGGGGATTAGAAAAATGACCATTTAGAGGAGTCTGGAAAACGTCCTTAGAAGAATAACTGGAGAAATTAAGTAGTGGTATGGAAGCTACCTAGAATGCAAATAGAGATGATTCACAGAAAACATACCTTCTCTGTTTTCCTTCATTCAACAAGAACATATTGAATAACTTCTATGTATTAGATGTGAGGAAAGCAAAGATATATAAATCATAGTCCTTGCCTGGTATGTCACAAGGGAAGGTTGGATAAGGCAATAGTTAGGAAAGTAAGAAATAGCACGCGATTTAATCCAAGTAATCCATCTCCCAAAGACATGTATGCAGATGTACACATCTCTGTATCTCGTGACCCTTGACATCATTGCTAAGAAGGGGACACTAAGGGACAAATAGGTTCAAGAGTAGAGAATGAACATAGATCATAAGTTCCGTTTTGGAAGTATTAAGTTTAAGACACCCATGAGAAGATGTCCTGCGGGTAGTTAGATAAATGACATTGGAGCTCAGGGGAGCAATGTGGGCCAGAGATACAAAGAAAGTATGGCTGGGATACAATGTTAAAATCTACAGGATTGGATGAAGTCACTCCGCGAGAGACCATAGGTCCAGAAGCACACAGGGAGCTGAATCATAGAGGTTAGTTAGAAACTCAGACTCTGAGATTGGACTGCACATATTCATGTGTCCACCTCTTACCAGCACTGTGATCTTGGGCAAGCTATTGTACCTCTCTAGGCCTCAGTTTGTTCAATTGTAAAATGGGAAATGATAGCAACATCTACCTATTAAATTGTGTTAAATGACACAATATAGGTAAGATGCTCACAGTACATCTAAAAACTTGTTAATTATCATCATCTCCAAGAAGGGCCACATCATGTTAGTGATGGTGGTTAGGAACACAGCACTCATCCAAATTACAACCTGGAAAGGCAACAAGTACGGAACCAGTATCTGGGAAGGATTGTCCTTTGATTACAAGGCTAAACTAGAAGAAACTCTGAGAGTCAAGTCCCAAATCCTACCTCCTGTACCTCCACAGAAACTAGCATCTGCTAAATGTTCCTCTAAGGACATCCATTCATTCAACAACATTCAACACACCAAACCCCTACCCCTCATGGAGTTCACGTTCCCCTGGGGACACAGGCCCTCAATCAACACACCTTTGTAATGGTATGCTTAGAAGAAGAATAAAGGAAGATAAGGAAAGAGAAAGTAATGGTGAGCGGAGATGCTATTTTAGGTACAGTAGCGTGGACAAGCTTTTGATAAGGTAACATTTGAGCGGAAATCTGAAAAAAGTGCAGAGAAAGGCTGTTTCATTATCAAGGGAGAGAACATTCTAGGCAGTGAGGCGAGTCAAAGGCAAAGTGACTAGGGTATAAACATGTGTGACATTTATTGAGTCTGAAGGGTCAAAGCGGGATCGTCACATCCACCTGTTCTGTATCCCCTTAGGCAGCTACCTGGGTATAACGTGCTCATAACTACACTGTTAGTAAAACAAAGCAAACCCCTAACACGCGGAGGCAAAAAGGAGATACTAATTTTCAATCAAGAAGTCAGCTAATGAACTGGGGTGTGCCCCCAGTTCAGTTCTTGCCGGGGCCTCTGCGGAGGCTCCGGCCCAGTTCCTGCCCTGCGCAGCCCTGTGCCCACCTGTGGAGTGAAACTATATGGAAAACTAATGCTGTCAAGTATGGAGACTGCTCTGGGCCCTCCCCCTTCTGTCTGTCTCTCTCTGTCTCTGTTTCTCTCTGTCAAAAATCAATAAAAATAAATCTTAAAAAAAGAAGTCAGCTAAGCCTCTTGATGGGGAAAAAAAAGTAGTAATAGAGGGGGGAATACTTACAGAGTGCATACTGCATGCTGGGTCATCGTTTAGGGCTTTTTCATGCATTAAATAATAGCATCTTCACACAAGCACTATGTAACAGGCATTATTACTCTGATCTATTATAGAGAAAAAACTAAAGCACAAGGAAATTGGGGACACTGGCAAAGATCACATGGTAAATAAGGAGATTGTCACAAGGACAGTTGGGCTTCAGAACTGCAAGGGGAAAGCTGGAGCTGATGGAAACATATTTTTCTCATGGACTGAAGTCCATTGTCATTTTATTTTTTGCAAAAATGCTGTTACATATTGGACTCCAAGATAGAGAGCATATAGTTCCCTCTACATCCTAAAATGGATGTAAAGTCTGTGGTAAGAATAGATTTGAAGCCTAGTTCTGCTACTCACTACCTGTGTGTCTCTGGGCATGTTACTTAGTTCATGAGCCTGTTTCCTCATTCATAAAATGGGGATAAACAAAAACCACCATACAGAGTTGTTCTGAAGTTGATATCATTGTATAGTAGGTGGTTTCAGTAAGTAAGAATTTCCTTCTTTGTCCCATAGTTACTGAATGCTCATTCCACTAACCCGTAGCTGATGCTAGTGTTTGTCAGTGAATGTAGAATCTAGTCGGTGGAACTGATGGAGGAAAGTACATTTCTGGAGGGTTATAGGGCTTAAAGTAATTGCTATGCAATTTCAACTCCTCTCAGCGGGGCTGCCACCTAACCAGCTGTGTGTCACTGGGTAAATGACTTGTACTTTTCTGAGCTTCAGTTTCTCTAAAAAATGAGGGCATATGTCTCTAAAAAGACTTTTGGGCTTTTAAATCCTTGATTGCCTTAGGGACACATCAGAATTGTGAGTGCAGTTCAAAATAGCTCTCCAGCTGATTTTGATGTAATTCTCTCTCCACAGTTCATACACATACACATTCACATACACCGACTGTACCCCAATGGGAAGGAGCCTGGGGGGCACTGTATGTTCCTAAATAGTCACAGTGTTCTTTCTCTGAAGATGACATTAGCATCAGCGACAGGAAATAGGTGTGTAAAGTGGCCACTCACTACTGTTTATTAGATCTTTAAAGAAGGGTTCTCTGGGGACTCCACCCAGGCCCTTGTCTCATCTACCTGTTCTCCCTAGATGATCTCATCCCTTTCCAATGGCTTCAGATGTCACCTATCATCTGATGTCTTCCAGATTCATAACTTTGGCCCAGACCTGTTTTCCAATTCCAGATCTGCACAGCCAAAGGCCAACATGTTTTCTGCCCTCAGCTATCTCACTGGCATACCAGACTCAACGTGTCTAGAAGGAGTCTGTTTCTCTGGCAGAACTGTTCCTCAGTGCTCCCAGAAGCAAGAATTGGCACAGCCGTCCTCCCAGTTGCTTAAGCAGTCCAGGAGCTGCCTCTGAATTCTCTGTTTTTCCCTTACCCCACAACCAACTAATCACCATGTTGTATTGATTCTACCTCTTACATTGCTCTCAAATTCATCTACTTTTCTCCACCTACACTGCCACTATCCTCTTTTAAGCCACCATCCTCGGCCTCCTTGAAGACTACAACAGCCCTGCAGTTGGTCTCCCTCCAATTCCATTGTTGCCTTGTGTATTCTCACTGATATTAGAGACATCTTTAAAGGGGCACATGACCTATGGTTTCCCATGGCCCACTTGAAAATCACTAAATTGGCCAATACACAAGCTGGCCACCCTCTTATCTTGTATACTAGGTTCTAACCATAAGGGCCTTCTTTCTTTTTTTCTAAAATGCCAAGCTCCTGACAGTCTCAGGATTTTCTCTTATGCTGTTTTCTGTGCCTAGTAAATCCTACTCTGTCAGGTCCCGAGTTGCATGCTAAACAAACTCTAAGGCTCCCGAGATTCTCACCTGCTCGGTGTACACATCCTGAGTAAATACCTCTTCTTGAGTGTGGGCAGAACCTATGAATATGAGGGGATGGCACTCCTGTGATCAGGATACTAATCTGTTGACTTTAAGTTAACCAAAAGGGAGATTATTTTGGACAGACCTAAACTAATCAGATGAGTCCTTAAAAGAGAGTTTCTGCTAGTTTTGAAAAAGTGAGCTCCTGTACTGTGAGAGGGAGGACAAGAAATAACATGGGGCCTCTAGATGCTGAGAGCAGTCCATGGTTGGCAGCCAGCAAAAAATCGGGGACATCAGTCCTACAACCACAAGGAACCAAATTCTGCCAATAACCATGTGAAAAGACCTTGAGCTCTAGAAAGAACTGCAGCCTGGCTAATACCTGATGACAGCCTTATGAGGTCCTGGTTAGAAAACCCAGTTGAGTTGAGACCAGACTCCTGATCCATAGAAACTATGAGATCATGAATGTATGTTGTTTTAAACCTCTAAGTTTGAAGAACTCTATTATGCAGCCACATAAAACTGACATGTGTTATATTTCAATTAATTTTGTAACCATGTATTTCACTAACGTCTCTAGGAGACAGTAAACCTTCTCCACAGCTGTATTCCCAGCACCTGGTATATTACTAAGCACTTAGTCACTGAAAATGAATGTTTCCTAAATTAATTTAAGAGAATTTTGAGATCGAGATTTTTGAGTAGCTTTCTCACATTATTGATTAGTTTGTTAAAACACTATTAGAGAGAAAAATTTCATCTTCATGCCACTACAAAGATTTGAATATGGTTTAACTTTATGAGAAGTTCCATGAAACACTCCTCTACACCACAATCAGGAGAGGACTGGTGCTGAACAGCTAAGCACAAATTTTCAAATATGTTATTAAGTGAACAATGGTAAAATCTGGTTACTCTGCATCAATGCTATGACCCCTATATCAAGCCTGGGGAAATTACTGCATTGGGGTAGCTGAAGAAAATCGTTGTTTGGTGTATCAGTTGGGATGGGCTTCATTAGGCTGCAACAAAGAATAACTCCAAATATCAGTGACTTAACCAGAGCCATACTGTCAATATGGTAGCTACCAACCACATGGGGCTGTTAAGGAATTGAAATATAGCTAGTCCAAACTGAGATGTGCTGCATGTGAAAAATATATACCATATTTTGAAGATTTGGAATGTCTGAAAGTATAAAGTACCTCCTTAATGTTTGTATTATTAACACATGTTTACATGATAATAATTTATATCTACTAAAATAAATAAAACATATTAAAATTAATTTCATCTTTTTTTTCTTACTTTGTGCCACTAGAAATTTTAAATTACATTATTTCTATTGGCTGGTACTAGGATAAAAGTTTATTTCTCATTTATGCTCCATGTCCATTGCAGATCATCTTACTGTGTTGCTCTGTGCTTTATGCTGATGGGTCACTGTACCAGAGGGGAAGCAGAGCTCAGAGGGACTCATCAGGACACAAGACACTTCTGCACCTAGGCCACTGGACAGAAGTGGTCACAATGACCCATTTGTCTACAAGCTCACCAGGAAGAGCAATTATATCTGATAAGTAGTGATATGTAATACCCTTCCTTCCTCACCTACTTAGGATCACAGATTTATTGTGTAAAGCAAATGTCTTACCTTCCTTACACATAGCCACTCATAAAGTAATTCAACAAATGCTTACAGATCATTTCAGTCACACCCTAGGCACTATCTTGGCCTCTAGGGATATGGAGAATGCCAAAACATGGTCCTGGATCGCAGGGAATTCACAATCCAACAGAGCAACTATTATAATAATTACAAATAATGTGATGACTATGAACAGATGTTAGTCAAATGTCCTCTGAGAAAATGCTCCCTCTGTGGATGCTCTCTCCACACAGTAATAAATCTCTCCTCAGAAGTAAGAAATCTCAATTCTGGTTCACACAACTTCAAAAGTTCTTTCACTTCTTACAGATCATCTTAACACCTCCTTATTCCTTCAAGGTGGCGTATTAGATAAGTTGAACTTAACAGACAACTATATCATCACAATCATGCTTTATATTGTCACAAGTAATCAGCCCACTGATAATTATAAACAGTTATGACCCAATCAATAACCCACATATCATTATGCCCTTCGAGAGATGTAGTGATTAACAGCCATAAAATAAGCATGACCCAGAAAGGACAGATGAGCAAGGTGTCTGCTGCCAGTGAAGAACTAATTTAACTTTGGAAATACTCTCTAATGCTCTTGCAAAGATTACAACATCCTTCCTAGGCCTATTCTATTTATCTCTTGGTGGAATGCTGAAGAATGCAGTACCAGTGTATGTAGAAATATAGCTTACAATGCTCTTTTGACATAAAGTTACAAAAAAAGCTGTCAAAAAACAGGGCTCATAATTTTTTTTTAAATATTTTTATCTATTTGTTTGTTTTTGACAGAGAGAGAGAGAGAGAGACAGAGAGAGAGAGAGAGAGAGAGAGAGAGAGAGAGAGAGATACAGAGACAGAGAGAGAACTGAACTGGGGGAGCTCCCAGTTCAGCATATGGTTCCGCACGGGCCGGGGCCGGGATTCGATCCCCGGTCCCCAGCGCTGCAAAGTGAGCGCTTAACCCACTGAGCCATCCCGGCTTCCCCTCACATGATTTGTATAACAGAAAAATGTAGCTGATAGATTATACCTCAATTCATATCATTTCCTCATTGGTATAATGATGATACAACTCTCTTGCTTACAAGACTAAAATATATATATATAGACATACATACACACACACACATACACACACACATACATATGTACACACACACAAGACTAAGATCTCTTTCTCTCTCTATATATAGATATAGATATATAATTAAATATTATATATAAGTACAGATGTTATTGGATAATATTATATAATAATATGTAGTGTATACGAGGGATGTCTGGAAAGTATCCAGCCATGTAATAAGAAAAATGAAGGCATTTATGGTTGACTTTTTCTAGACAGCCCTTGTATTATTATACATAATTACAGTATATCACTATATATTATAAAATATTATGTATATTAACATATATTTTATTAGAATATGCATCTGAAACCATGTTTTGTAGGTGTCATTAGTGTGTCCCAGGCATTTGAGTCTCCTCTCCTTCATGACATGTGAAAAATCTAAGCTGCCGGCCCACTGCAGCTGGCCGGAGCCCTACAATGAGCTCTGGCATCGAGCTATGAGCAGACACCTCGGAGACTGGAGTTGATCCACCTTTTCTTGCCACAGAAGTAGCTGTCTAGAGGAAGTTTCTGTAATGCTGGGTCCCTGGTAACTACAAGAGCAGATCCCTTCCCCCTCCCTCTGCTACCTGAGATCAAGAACTAAACCCTGTTGCCTCAAGCCTCAGATGACAAAGTCTTGAGTGACAGGTAGAAGTCATGTAAAGATCTTCATGGAACTTCATGAGATCCCAGGGAGATAGAGATGTAGAAGGAAAGGGGACCCAGCACCAAGTCCTAGGATGTGCCAACATTTGGGGATCAAATAGAAGAAGGCAAGAAAAGGAGATTGAAATAAGGGCCAAGGAAGAAGAAAGAAATCCAGAGAGCATGACATGCTTCCTGATTCGAGAAAAGAATATTTTTACCAAAAAAATGTTTTCAGATTTTGGGGGATAGATGCCCAGAAGGGGGATTGATGGGTTGTATGATAATTTTATTCTTAATTTTTCAAGGAACCTCTGTACTGTTTTTTATAGTGGCTGTACCAGCTTACATTCCCTATGTTCACTGCAGCACTATGCATGGTGGCCAAGACATGGAAACAACTGAATTGTCCTTCAATAGATGATTAAAGATGTTATACATTTATACAATGGAATAATAGCCATAAGAAAAGATAAAATTCTGCCATTTGCAACAACATGAATGGACCTTGAGATTATCATGCTAGCTGAAATAAATCAGACAGAAAAAGTTAAGAACCATATGACTTCACTCATACATGTATGTGAGATATAAAACTGAAAGCAACAAATGAACAAGACAAAGAAACCTCATAGACACAGACAACAGTTCAGTGGTTGTTAGAGCATAAGGGTAGAGGTAGAAGAGGAGAAAGGGGGTCAAATATACTGTGATGGAAGGAGAACTGACTCCAGGTGGTGAGCACCCAATGCAACACATAGATGATGTATATAAAACTGTACACTTGAAAACTATATAATTTTACTAAACAATGTCATCAGAATAAATTTCATAATAATTAAAAAAAGAAAAGAATGTTTTTTCAAGGAAGGAACAAGCCACCCTGCAGACTAAGCTGCTGATGAGTCTAATAAGATAACAGGAGTGGCATGACTGCTGGATTTGTTGATAGGAGACCTTTATAAGAGCAGTTTCTGGGGAATTACAAGGGCTAAAGCCCAGAGCAATCTGAAAAGAGATTGTAGGTGAGAAAATGGAGACAATGATGCCAAATAAATCTTTGAAGGTCTTACTGTGAAGTAAAGAAGAGAAATGGGGAGGCCGTTGGAGGAGAACATGGGGTCAAGGAATCTTTCTTTTTAAGATGAGTTACAGAGGCAAGCTTTTAATGATTAAGTAGAGAGGAAAAACTGATGATGCAGGAGAGAGCAGAGACAATTACAGGAGGAAAGTCCTTGAGAAGGGGAAATAGGAGGGGATTCAGCACATAATAGGAGGGGTTGAGAATAGTGGCAGACACTACATGCACAGTGACAGAGGAAAGGGCTCTTTGTTTTACACATCAACATATTCCAAGTGACTAGAACTGTGCCAGGCACTATATATTTATTGAATGATTGAAAATTTTTAAATGAATAAATGAATGAAATAATGAGGCAAAGATAGGAGGGGAGGGACTCATGAAGTTAATTCATTGTTTTGGTGTTGCAGGGGTGGACAGTAAACGTACTAGGTTCACTGGGCATTCTTTGGTATTCAGGTAAAACAATGATCATGATTTAAAGTGAATCTATCTGCATGTTTTTCTGGCAACATTCAACCATTCAGGTGCAGGCACAAAGAAGGTGGTGCCGAATCAAGGTTAAGGCTTTGCCATGCAAAACAAACAAACAAACAAAACAAACAAACAAACAAAAAAACAAAGAAGAAGAAGAAAAGAAAAGAAAAGCTGTGGTACATATATACAATGGCATATTACTCAGGTATAAGAAAAGATAAAATACTGCCATTTGCAGCAACACTCATAGAACTTGAGATCACCATGCTAAGTAGAATAAGCCAGACAGAAAAAGCCAAGAACTATATGACTTTACTTATAGGTGGAATATAAAACTGAAAGCCACAAATAAACAAAAATTCATGGACATAGTCAATAGTTTAGTGGTTACCTGAGGGCAAGGTGAGAGGGGAGAGGGAGCTAAATATATGGTGATGGAAAGAAAGCTGACTCTGGGTGGTGAACACATATTATTACACATAGACAATGTACTGTAGAATTGTACAGCTGGAACCTATGTAATTTTTACTAACCAACGTCACCCTAATAAGTTTAACATTAAAAAAAAATGTTGAAGGAAAAAAGGAATGAGAGAACTCAGGTGATTTAATGAGTGGTTATAGTAATGGACTATAAAATTAAAGCAAAGTAATGAAATGATGACTAAAAAAGTGGCTGGGACAATTAATCAGCAGGTTCATTATCATATTCAAAGTACTTCCTAGTGAAATTTTGGAAAATTTAAATCCATTCAAAGCAAGTTTCAGTTCCAAATATTAGCTCCAAATATGTAAGGATTTACTTAGAATACTCATCCCTTAAAGAGACTTCATTTTGGGGAGGCCGGGATGGCTCAGTGGGTTGGGTGCTCACTTTGCAGCACCGGGGACCGAGGATCGAGTCCCCGGCCCCGGCCCGTGTGGAACCATATGCTGAACTGGGAGCTCCCCCAGTTCAGTTCTCTCTCTGTATCTCTCTCTCTCTCTCTCTCTCTCTCTCTCTCTCTCTCTCTCTCTCTCTCTCTTTCTCTGTCAAAAATAAATAAATAAATAAAATATATTTAAAAAAAAGAGACTTCATTTTAAAGGGAGATTAAGGTACAGATTTGCTAAGTATAAATAGGGGGTGAGGAAGAAAAATCACAAACTAAAATGGATTACTTACTTGCTGATTGCTCATCTTTGTTTTGCGAACCAAATAAAATTCTATGTGACAAAAAGAATCAAGACCTATAGTCTGTCATTCTATGGGCATTTGTACAGAGAATGGCAGGGGGACAATTGCTTTCAGCAACCAGAGCAAGCAGGGACACCTCAGACATCACGTATCCATGAGTCACCAAATGAAGGACTAGATTTCAGAAAACCCACAGGTACTTATTAGAGTCTGAAAAACTGAATCAAAGCTGCCTCAAAGGAATGCCAAAGTGATTTACTGCTGTGTAGTCCAAAACAATATCCTAACTAAACCAAGGAACCCACAGACCGCGGAGGAGGAGAGACCTCAAGAGGAGACAGGCATTTCTGAAACACTAATGGACCCAAGGTCTCGCTGCGTGTCATTTTCTTTCCCACCCACTGGACTGCTAAGGTCAAGTTAAATTGTGTGCAGTTCATTTTCATTCTTCTACCTGCTCTATTCCAAGCCTTCTATAAAGTGCTTTTTAATTTAAACATATGTAGAAAAAGTCAGAATGGAGAACGAAGACAAAAGGCAAGAACTCTAGTGAGCAATGAACACCATCTTCTTGGAAGAGCATCATGCTCTTGGTTCAGTTTGCTGGTAACAGCTGGTATGGTTGGTTTAGTAAAATCCTTGGCCTGAAAGCAAGTCAACAAAAAGATTACTTTATTTAATAAGAAGTACAATGGGATGGATTTGGCTGCAAATAAGCTAAATGATATTAGGGAAGATCAGTTTGAAAAGAAATAACTAAAAAAAAAAAAAAAGAAACAAAGAAACACCTATCTGACTAGTCATGAGTCCTAGGAGAACAATTATATCTGGTAAAGTATATTCATGAGAAATTGAGATGAGGCTACACAATGTGAAAGTCAAAATGAAACAATGAGCCAAGCACTATGACAGCCTCTGTGGGGAGACTCACAAGGTCCTCGTGAGATTTCCATTCCAACTGAGAAGCAGAGATGCAGAGTAGCCATGATGCTTTCATCAGAAGTTATTGTCCCTTTGTTCATACTGTTTCCAGTCTAGAACACCACATCATTACCTTCCTGTTTGGTAAACACCTATTCATCCTTAAAAGCCCAAGTTACTTCCTCTAACCTTCCTGAAACCTCTGGGCAGAGTCTGAAGTTCCCTCAGTGCTTTCACAGAAATTCATCTGGCTGCATTCTAATCCCCCGTTTCATGTCTGTCTTCATGGCCAGTCAATGAGCTCCTCAAACACACCAAGTCTACGGTGGCAGGATGTATTATCCAAACACGGCCCTGACAATGGCTTGCCATGCTCCATCAGGTGGTGGAATCTATGTCCCATCCCTTTGATCCTGCCTCTGCCAGTGGACTGTTGCAGAAGTAACAAGTCTGAGTCTGGGTCATAAAAATGTACTTCCACCTTGTTCTGCTGGGACTCAGCCACCATGTCATGAGGCAGCCTGAGGTGAAGAGCCTCACAGAAGCCTGTGGAGAGGTTCCCATGGACAGGAACCAAGGCCCACAGCCCACAGGACTGGCTGAGGTCTTGGCTGACAGCAGTACCAACCTTCCAACTATGGGAGGCAGCCATTTTCAAAGAGCGTCCTCCAGACCCCAAGATGTGCTGCTGTAGCTGACACCGCCTGGAGCAGACAAAAGCTGTTTCTGGTGAGCCCTGCTCAATTGCAGATTTGAAAGTAAAATAAACTGTTGTTTTAAGCCAATTTTGCAACAATAGATAAATGAAACACTTTTTCATCTTTGCTTCTCCACTGCCTGGCACAGTGCCTGAATATAACAGCTACTCAGTATACATGTGCATGATGATGGCTGCGCTACTGCCACCAGAGCTCTAAGTGGTCAAGAGACCTTCCTCTTTTATTCCTCTTGGGGCCCGTGTAGGGAAAGCTTTGTAGCATCAGGATTCAGGATGTGAACTACGAAACCATTTGAGTACGACAGAGAGAAGGTTAGCATAATTTAAGTGAAAGAACAGGTGGCCCAGTCAAATCTGTCAAAAGGAGGGCTGGTGGCTGCCATATACTTTTTGACATCAGCTTGGCATTTCTGCTCCCTCCTGAAGTCTCTTTCCATGTTGCCAAGAAGAAGCTGGGACTACATTTCCCAGAATCCCCTTCCCAATGGGAAGATGAGGGGTGCTCAGGTGAAATCTAGAAGGTGGAGAAGAGGCTATTTCTATTCCCATGTAGGCAGTTAGAGATAGTTGTTTAAGTTATTTGTGTAACTGACAGGCAACATCAGGTACGTTTTTGGAGAATCATCTATCTGTGCCATAGTCAGCAATGCTTGAGATTATCTAGTGGCCTCCAGGCCAGCTTCTGGGACCCATTGCTATGGTGCTTAAGGAAACAGCTGGAGGAGACATCCTATCCTTCTCTCCCCAGCCTTATCAGCATTCCATTCCTGGAAGACACAGAGTAGCTTGTCTTCCTATAGAGCCCTAACTGACAGGGGCCAAGCAGTTAAAAGCATTGAAGACTTGCAAAAAAGAAACTTCGGTGCATGTGCGGACAAAAGTGAAGAAGACTGCAAAAGAGGTAGCATCAAAAGAAGTGAAAGTTAAATTGTTAAATGGTAAAGGACAAATCAGGGAGGGGATCTGCAACCAGGTTGGGTCTCCCCACAAGTCTTAACGCTGCTCACACACTTGATTTGTCCCAGCTCTGTGCCTTGGGATAGGTCATTTAGATGCTAGTCTTGCCCACCCCCAGCCAAATCCTGCTGGTTTACCTCCTCTTGTCAGGCACTTACCCTCCTATTCAGTTGTTCCACGTATTCTTCCCACCCTCATCCCAGTCCACAAATGGGAAAACGCAAGACAAACAATTTCAACAGTGAGAGCATTCTAGAGAGTTGGGCTTCAGAATGCAAATTCCAATGTTTCTCTTTGCTTTGTTAACCCATTATTTTATAGATTTTCCTGAACTCCTGGAATAAAACAATGACTCCTTCCCAGTATTTCCTTTATATTCTATCCACAGCATTAATCACACCTGACATATTTATTTGTTTATTTGATGTTATTCTTCCTGCAATAATAGTACCTTCATTAGATATCTGACGAATGAATACAAATTAATCTATCTAGAGATAGAATCATCAGGTACCACCAACAGCTTTAAAATATGCCTGAGACACAACAGGAGGTGAGTTAAGTCTTTGGTCCCTGCCTCAAGGGACAATGCAGCATCATCACTTTTGCAAGTAAAGTATAGCAAGCTTGGTTAATAAAATTCATCTTACCATTCATCTTTGTCAATTCTCCATTTGTAAGGCTTACAAGCAGACCATGGATTTACAGTAGTGTGGACTGCTTCAAAGCTTTGAAATCTCTCCATCTCCTTAATAAATAATTAGTGACCCCTAGCATATACTTGGAGTAATTTTTAGTAATTTAACATAACATGTAGTTAAAAACAGTAGGTATAAAAATAACACCATAAAGCCAGAACTTCAGTTCCTTTCATAGTTTTAGCAATGTCATGCATACATTTGGTACATAATAAATGATGACAATGCAAATTGTGTTTTATATCTGAGAAATTCAATTTAGACCACTGAGAAGAGCTTTCAGATTAAGTTTCAGGTGTAGGAACAGTTCATAATATCACTTTAGTTCTTCAGCTGTGCCTTGTCTAATGGTTATTTTTACCCTTGGTGGTATGCTACCTTGAAGAAATAAATATGCATGAGTCATATGAAATATGTATTGATTTAGAATAATCCTTTGATAAATCAGTTCAAGATAACTTTGTACTGGTCGTCTTGACCCGGCAATAGAAATGTTTTGAGTTTGTCTTTCTAAACAAGGAAAAGAATTTGAGGCAATAATCATTAGGCCCTCAAATTGTTAACTGGTCTCAAACATTAGAGTGAAAGTAAGGAGGACATGGGGTCTGAAGAGGGAGACAGAAAGACAGATGGAGATAGAGAGAGAAAGAGAGGAGAGAGTGACACACACCCTCACCCAACCTCGATTTGATGGAGCTGCTTTAAGAAGGTGAGCCAGTGAGAATAAGGCCCTGATTCATTGCTATAGGGCAGTGGTAGGTGACACCAAAAAGGACTGAGTCCTACCTACTAGAACTCCTTAGCTTTCCCTAGAAGCAAGCCAGGGACCTTCATTCCAAGAAGTGACAAAGTGGAGATTATTAAGTGGAGTAAGGTCTAAGTCTCTCTTTTGAGGCCAAAAAGCACTAACATATAGGAAGCTGTTTAGTCAATTAGTCCTGACAGCCATTTCTTTTAGATACTCTTTATCATGGTTTTAAAGGTGGATGAAGGGAGGAGTCCTTGGCTCTCTCCTCATGTTCTCAGCTCTCAATTCTGAGAAAGCATCTATAGCAACAAGCCAGGTGTGGTTGCAAAACATCAACAGAAATGAAAATAAAAAGGGGAGTATGAGCAGGAAGCCTGTGAAGGCAGAAAACAATCTGGGTGAGATGAGCACTTTAAATGGAGAGTCTTTGTGAAGTTTTCTTTTGAATAGGGGTAAAGCAAGACTAGGATATGCAATCAAGTACAGATTATTTTATTTAATTTTTAGCTCAGGGATGATCTATAACTTCATTCCTGATGAATTCAAACCAAATCCTCTGAAACCAGATAAATGTCTGAACCTTGACAGTGCTAAACTTGTTACCTAATGTATTCTGAGTTTTTACAAGACCATTAAAGAGAATCATTAATCTCAATCATGAATCAACATTAGGAATATATATCAGTTGATGTTGTTATTCTTAACAGTTACATTTTAAGGGATTTGTAGACTGTAAGAACATTTTTCTAAAAGTTTGCCTTGGAAAGCTACTTTAAAAGTAAAAGTATCACTATACTGTATTTAGCTGATATAACTGTAATGATGATAATAAAGATTTAGTAAATGCTTACAATATGACAGGTATAGAAATAAGCACTTAGGACAAATTGCATTATTTAATTATCATAATAGGCCATGAAACCGATCTCATTATTAGCCTCATTTTGCAGATGAGCTAGCTTTCCCAGGAGCACACAGAGTTTAATGGTGGAAACAAATGAGCACTGAGAATGTCTGACCCCAGACTCTTAACCACTGTATTAGTTACCTATTGTCACATAACAGATCACCACAAATTTAGAGGCTTAAAACACACATTAATGATCTCACAATTTCTGCAGGTCAGGAATCCAGGCACATTTTAGCTGGGTCCTCTGCTCAGGGTGTCACCAGGGTGTAATACAGGTCTAGGTCAGAGATGCTATCTCATCAGAGGTTCAACTGAGGAAAGACCATCTTTCAAGAACCCTCAGTCGCAGACAGAATTCATTTCCTTGTGGTTGTAGGACTGAGGTCTCATTTTCATGCTGGCTGTCAGCCAGGGGCAACTCTAGGCTCCTAGAGGCCACTCAACCTTCTTTGCACATGTCCTCTTTCACAGACTGTCCTACAGCATGGTCACTTACTTCCTCAAAGACAATAGAGGAAAGTCACTCTAATATTGGTCAGCTGAGATGGGATCTTATATTCCATAACATAAACAGAGAAGTGACATTCCACTACATTTGCCATATTCCATTGGATAAAAGCAAGTCATAGGTACTGCATGCCCTTGGGAATTACACAATGGTGTGAAAACCAGAAGGCAGGTGTCAGACTTAGGGTCTGTCCACCACAACCACCAGCCTACAATCAAGCTTGTGCCACCTTCTCATTGTTGCCAATTTTTTGTATCACCTACAATATTTTAATTTCCTTAACTTCTTTTTTAAATTACTTATTTTACAAAGAATTTTTGTATCAGGGTCATATCTGCTTGCCAGGGTCATATTACTTGCCATAAAGAGAAGGTAAATCAAAGGCTACCTCTTTCAACTCTTTAAATAAATAGCATGCAAGGTCTGACAATTAAGTTCGTGAACTTATCACCACACATGTACATTGGCAGCACTGTACAAACAACTCAGTAAGATTTAATAACATTGGTATATCAGTGTCTCATAGCTGATGTCTTGCTGAATGGCATTCATTATTGTTGCATGTTTCCGTGTGCCATCATGAGAATGTCGGAGCTTGAATTAGAGCAATGAGGAAACATTAAATTTCGTGTTAAACTTTGCAAGAGTGGAAGTGAAATCAGGGACATATTAGTCCATTCCGGGGGTAATGCCATGAAGAAATGGCAGTGTACAAAGAGATGAATCATTTTTCTGAGGGGAGAGAAAGCATCACTGATGAAGAGAGGTCAGGGTGGCCAGTAACAAGCAGAACTGATGAAAAAACACTCATAGAGAAACAGGAAAATCTTCACTGAAAATCATGGCATGAATAAGGTGTGTGCAAATATGGTCCCAAAGGAGCTCACTGGTGAACAAAAACAAAGGAATTTTGCTGTGCTTTGGCTTTCTCGGGATTAATATGAGTTACAAAATATTAAAGGCCTAGGGTTCCAACACAAGCGCTTACCTGCTGACTAATCAGGCTGGGGCAAAGGATTTTAAGAAAGATGAAATTTGACTATGTCTTCACTTTTATCATGAATTAGATTCTTCAGCTGTGTTTCTTGACATTCAACATTAAAAGAGATATGATTCTCCTGTTAAACTGTTCAACTATAGAGCCTGTCCTTATCCATTTTGATGCATAAATCTCAAAGTCTGTAAAACATGTTTTTCCATAATTTTTGGACATCATGACACAATTAACAAAGAAGATGGTAGTAATTCACAAAATGCACTTAGTGTTAATCGTTTCAGCTGTTCAGCAGACTCTACATTAACTGGAACTCAAGCAACCGGCAACATTTTGTTTGAGCTTTTGCCAGTTGCTTACAAGTGCCAGCTGCTTGAGTTCTGGTTAACAGAGAGAGTACTTAGTTTTATCTGGCATCTACCAATCCCCATGGGTATCAGTTAACTGAGAGCCTACTATATGGTCGTAGTGAGCTTTCTGGGTTTTATTCTTTCTTTTCCCACCTTGAACTAAGTTCT
>PVKE010023545.1:0-24550 GCA_004027555.1 Craseonycteris thonglongyai | reverse complement strand
CCCAGTCTGTGTTAAAATTATAGGTTCGTTTTCTCTTATTTGGTCCACTCATTTTAGGACTAAAAAAATAAAAATAAAAATAGTTATAGAACTACAATATCATATCAAATGGCCACCATAATAATAGATTACCTACCTCGCTTTTAGTTCATTTAAAATCGAATATATCAAAACACTGTGATCCTAGCTAACCGTCACGGCCCGATCAGTCCAGCAACCGCAATCAAAACGCAACTTGGCGTCTCCCGGTTGGGTGGAGGAGAGTTTAAAGAGCGCAGCGGCTACACAAGACGCGACATGTACAAAGGCGAAAGCTAGGGAAAAACTTATACATACGGTATTGCAAACATACCAATGAATATCATCAACCTGTGTAGATACTCAAACCATATTTTAAAATTCTAACAAATGTATAAAAATAAATGATAGTTTTTCTTAGTGTTTATGAAAAACTTCTGATGCCGTCAAATAATGGCGGGTGCACACACATCGGGCCGCGGGCGCCATGGCACCCACGGGAACGGGGCTGGGAATCCCTGCTAAGAGGTTCCCAACCAACATCACAGGAGTCTTCTTACCTAAGCAATGTTGTAAATGTGTCAGATTATTTCTGTAAGCTTAACTGCCAAAGGTGAAATGGCTAGGTCAAAGGGTGTGGTCATGTTTAAGGTTCTCAATGCATACATACAAATGGTTCAGACCATTATACCAGTTCCTCCTCCCACCGGCAGCACATTGCAGTGCCCGAGTCCCCAACACTCCACACTGTGCATTGTGCATCCAGGCACTGAGCACGTCAGATAAAACAGACGACACAGGGAAGGAGGTAGGAAGAGGACACCAGTGAAGAGTCAGTGTTCATAGGCCCGCATGCTGAGATTGTAATATAGAGACTACACTGAACCTGGACTTCATGACCTGCCTAGGACAGGTGTCATGGAAGGCTTCCTGGAAGAGGCTGGTTCTGAGTTAAGCCTTGAGGGACCATCAGGAGTTAACTGAATAAAGAACAGGGGAGGGGCATGAACCAGATAAAGGAAATTGTCCAGGTAAAGGAAAGCTCCCCGGCATGAATGTTCATTCCCTTCTGGGGGAACAAGCAAAACGTCTATAATGGTTGGACTGAAGTTGTGCATGGAGAGGTGAGTAATGAATGATGAGGCTGAACATGGGTTGGGTCTGATCCAGAAGGGCTTTTTTTTTTTTATCTAAGCAAAGGAGCTTTAATGTTATCCAGGAATCTCAATAAAGATGATCAAACTCCTTCCTGATCCTTCCTGCCCTGGGAAGCAGGAGTTGAAATCCCACCATATGCATGGAAGACACACTGATGATCCAGGAGGGACAAGTACTGATGTTGAAGTCAAGATTTTTGCTTTCTGCTCACTGCTGACGAGCTCTGTGAACTTGGAAACAGTCCTTTAATCTTTGCGTCTAGAAAAATAAAGGGGCTGATCTAGGTCCCTTCTAGTTCTAAATTTTTATGAGCCTAAGAACACTGGCACATCTTTTGACATTTTTTTTTTTTAATATCTAGAAAAGGTGGCCATTAAGATCCTGGACAAGACCAAGTTAGACCAGAAAACTCAGCGGCTGCTCTCCCGCGAAATCTCCAGCATGGAAAAGCTGCACCACCCCAACATCGTCCGCCTTTACGAAGTCGTGGAGACACTGTCCAAGCTCCACTTGGTGATGGAGTATGCGGGGGGTGGGGAACTCTTTGGGAAAATTAGCACCGAAGGGAAGCTCTCAGAACCAGAAAGCAAGCTCATCTTCTCCCAGATTGTGTCTGCCGTGAAGCACATGGTGAGCAGGGGCCAGGAAGGAGCGTGTCGCTTCCATCCCACCCCCAGTGACAGCATGGGGCCTTAGCTTTCCATCCTCCCACTGTCCCAGAGGGCTTTGGTCCTACGAAGGCAGAAAGTAGTCCCTTCTATGAGAGTCAGAAGCCTGATGGGAGCATGCTCCTTGCCTGTGAAGCAACGCCCAGGGATCTCCAGTTGTAGGGAAGCCTCCCGGCTTCAGAGGAAGTTGGCAGACATCCATCTGAGCAGCCAGATGACCAGCACCCTGTCCCTGGCTAACCCCATTTCTCCAGCCCCATCTTCCACTACTCAGAGCGCTGGCTCCTTGCTGCTTCTTGGCCTTGCCTAACTCTATGTTGAGGGTTCCCGCTCCCTTCTCACCACATCTCACATTCCAAATCCTACCTACATTGCATGACCCAGTTCAGTTCCGTTTCTCTCTGGAACTTTCTTCAATCTCATGTCAGTGCCTAGATCTTTCTTGACTTTGGTGAACTTCTCTCACTCTTGCTGCCTTTGTGCTCAGCAGATGAACATTTGATTGACCACTTCTTATTGTAGTTCTGCCATTATTTCTTTAGATAAATCTGGACTTCTGAAGCACACTCCCTGGTTCCTTTAAGAGCTGGTTCTTCTGTGCCCTTTCTGTTGTTGCCCAATTGACTTGCAGACCTGACTACCACTTTTATGACTGTTAGTACAAAAGTTTGGGCCATCTTCTTTACCCAGATCTCTGTCCAACTGGTCAAAAAGAGACACTTGCCTGGGGTCAATATTAGTTGAGAGGCTGTTTCTAGTCCACTCATATGCCTGGATGGTGTAGGCCAAGTCTGGGATCAGTGACCTTCTGGACAAATTATTAGCAGGGGAATTAGTGACCTGGGGAACCCAAGGTAGTAGTCAGAGGGAGAGGCGGAAGACAGAAAAATGAGCAAGAAAGAACCTGACTGTGGGAGAGAAGAGAGTCCAGCAATAAAGGGTGCAGACTGAGTCCTCTGAAGCTTGTGCCCTGACATTCCTCCCAGCTCTCTGGTCTCTGAAAAGAGGAAGGATGAATCATAGACACAGTTCCAAATTGGAGTGTGTTTACTATGTGCCAGGACCATGCTGAGCACTGCAGATACAGAGTCGCATATAGTTCTCACAACAACCTTACAAGGTGTCTGTCAGTATCCCATTTTACAAAGAAGAAAACTGACAGTGACATTACACAGCTGCTACCATTGAACCTGGAGTTAACCAAGCTGTTAAGCTCCAAACTGGGGTGTCCAACCTTTTGGCTTCCCCAGGCTACATTGGAAGAAGAATTGTCTTGGGTCACACATAAAATACACTAACACTAATGATAGCTGATGAGCTAAAAAACAAACAAAACAAAACAAAACTCAGTGCTTTAAGAAAGTTTACAAATTTGTGTTGGGCCGCATTCAAAGCCCTCCTGGGCCGCATGAGGCCTATAGGCCACAGAATGGACAAGCTTGCCCCAAACCCGGTGTTCTTACCCCAGGTGGCCCATCAGGAAAAGTAACATTGAACTTTTTCCCAAGAGCCCTGGGGACCAAACGAGTCAAGTGGCCTCCAGATTGTGGATACAGAATGCAAGGGTGGAGGTGGGGCAAGCGCTTACAACCCACAGCGGGACCTTGATAGAATCTTGTCAGACATAGCCTCCTCCCTTCTTCTGAATTCTCTAAAGGAGTCCACCCAAAGGAGCATGGTTGGACAGCTGGGGCAGGGGCTCCAAGCCTTCTTGGGTTTGGCCCTAGTTAAGAGATTGTTCAGCTGATACCGTGTTTCCCCGAAAGTAAGACATGCCCTGAAAATAAGACCTACTTACAGTTTTGCCTCTCACTGAAATACGTATAAGGCATCCCCCCAAAAATAAGACCTAGCGCATCTTTGGGAGCAAAAATTAATAAAAAACACTGTCTTATTTTCGGGGAAACAGGGTAAGACACTGTCTTATTTTCGGGGAAACAGGGTATATGGCCTCAAAAATGAAAGATTGCTGTTTCATGTTGTTTAAAAACATGTAGTTTCATAAGATCTGGGTCTTATTTCTGGCATAATTCCTGAGTTCACACATGAGGGACAGACTCTAACCTTCATTCCATAGCACAGAACCTTGCATCTCTTTGGGACACGTAGGTTTTGTGTTTGGCTGAAGGTTATGTATGGCAGGATAGCTCTCGAGGTTTGCTGACATCATTCATCTCCAATAAATTTCTGTTATTACGTCAGCTTACTGTTTCAGAGCAATTGATGCATTTTTTTTTCTGTTGCTATTTTCCTTTGGAAATCATTATTTTTCCATATCTTCTTCCACAGCATGAAAACCAAATTATTCATAGAGATCTGAAAGCAGAAAATGTATTCTATACCAGCAATACTTGTATAAAGGTGGGTGATTTTGGATTCAGCACAGTGAGTAAGAAAGGTGAAATGCTGAACACTTTCTGTGGGTCTCCTCCCTACGCTGCACCTGAACTTTTCCGAGACGAGCACTATGTCGGCATTTATGTGGATATCTGGGCCCTGGGGGTGCTTCTGTACTTTATGGTGACTGGCACCATGCCGTTTCGGGCCGAGACTGTGGCCAAACTGAAGAAGAGCATCCTCGAGGGCACATACAGTGTGCCTCCAGATGTGTCTGAGCCCTGCCTCCAAGTCATCCGGGGAGTCCTTCAGCCCATCCCCACCGAGAGGTATGGCATCGACTCCATCATGAACCATGAATGGATGCAAGGGGTTCCATACCCCACCCCTCTGGAACCTTTCCAACTGGATCCCAAACATTTGTCAGAAACTAGCACCCTCAAAGAAGAAGAAAATGAGGTCAAAAGCACATTGGAACATTTGGGTATTACAGAAGAGCACATTCGAAATAACCAAGGGCGAGATGCCCGAAGCTCCATCACAGGGGTCTATCGAATCGTTTTACATAGAGTCCAAAAGAAAAAGGCTTTGGAAAGTGTCCCGATAATGATACTGCCAGACTCTAAAGAAAGGGACCTAAAAAAAGGGTCCCGTGTCTACAGAGGCATAAGACACACATCAAAATTTTGTTCAATTTTATAAATTGCAATAGACTATTGGTAATTAACCAAGATCATCATTGCTGCTTTTAAATTTTTCACAGAGAACTTGGTGGAGACATTTTTGTAATTTTTAAATAAATTTAAATTTAAGGTATGCATTCCCTCTCCCCACTTCTTCCCTCCTACCCCCAGAAAAGAAAGTTTATTTGCTCAGATTCTGGCTTGATTTGCAATCTTATCTTGTTCTCAAACTCTAGCATTAGTTCATTTAATCAAGAATATTTATTCAGTGGCTACTCTGTGCCAGGCACTGTTTAAGTTGTCGTGGAAATAGCAAAGAATAAAAAAGGCCAAGTTCTTACCTTATTATGCTGGATATTCTATGCTAGACAAAGGCACTAATATAAGAATATTTTAAAAGAAAAATATTAGATAATGATAGAGGCTATGAGAATTCAGATAGGGTGATCTGATATTAGAGGTTTGCCACTTTGAATTAGATCACTGAGGAAGGCCATTTTCAATAGATGACAATCTGAGATCTGAATGAGAAGCAGGAGTGACTTAAAAAGCAGGCTTAGAGCTTTCCAGGCAGCTAGGGGTTTTAGACTGGGTTCCTCCCAAATGGAGTTGAAGACAAAGGCTTCCATGTAGAGTAGTCTATATGGGAAGTGATCCTAGATAGCAGGAGTGAGGGGCAGGGGAGAAAACCAGGGAAAGCCAATATGACTTGGCCCATGTTACAGGAGACTGGTGTCCAGTCCGGCAGGGTCCTCTGAGAAGCCTTCTGAAACACATCTGTGTCTGCCCAAGGTACAAAGGGGGAAAACAGTTATCCATCAGCTCCTGTTCACTGTTGGTCAAAAGTGGCCCCACAGTTATGCTGTGTGAGTGCCAAATGGGTTTCCTGTGCTTCCCATGCCTTAGTGTCAAAGAAGCCCTGGAACAGGAGGAGACACAAACGCCACTTGACTGAGACAAGATGAAGTCAAGTAGCACTTTGCATGGAAATGATCACTGCATCAGTGGCTGGAGGAAGAAGTATAACTGAAAATGTGCACAGGCATGTCTGACACAGCCCCACCCTGGCTCTACTCAGATTCCCCCTCTGTTATGCCCAATCCATTTCAGAATCATCTTCTTCAAGGGGGTGGGACCTAATGAAGCAGGATTAGTAGAACAAGCTACAGCAGTGGTCCTCAAGTTCTAGTGCGTCAGAATCACCTGCAAGGTTTATTAAGACAAACTGTGAGGCCCCGCGCAAAGTTTTTGATTCAGGACATCTGGGGACCAAGAACTTGAATTTCTAACAAGTTTCTGTTATGCTGCTGCTACTAGTCAGGGACCACGCTGTGAAAACGACTAAGTGAAAGTCACTATTGCAGCTGATCCCAAGGCTAGACTCATCCCTCCCTCCCTCACTGTTGGCCAGCATTTCAACTGGTCTAGTTTGGGCAGGACGACCCAGACCTTTATTATCAAAGGATCTGAGCCTTTAGTTGCCTTGACCTTGTCAGGCCATGGTTACTATAATTGCCTGCTCACTGTTATAAGTTAATCTTGGTTCCAGATATACTCCTCTTAGACTCCTTACGATAATCAGGTCAATAATCCTCACCAGCATGGAGATCCCAGAGTGACCATATGATAGTCATAAATTCTAATTCATTGAATCCCTTACTGGGTCCCCTGGTGAAAGCATTCTGCCCCTGGAAACCAAAACATCTAATCTAGTTGAGACTAGGTTGTAGGAAAGAGAAGTAAAAATTCTTCAAGTGGGTGACTGATTGTGCTGGTGAGAGATGTCAATCCTACTTCTACCCATCAGTTCCCAGACCTAGGTAATTTAACAATAGAGGGATACACACACACACACACACACACACACACGCACACACACACGCACACATACATACATATACACACATATTAAAGCATATATACAAGTTACATACACACATATAATTAAAGCATGTGTACAAGTTGCGTACATACATATACATTAAAGCATGTGTACAAGTTCTGGAGGATAGCATCTCAACCCTGAAGGGTGCTGACCTATAGCCAGTGCCTTAGCTGAGCCACTCCATTGTTCTATTTATGCTGGTTGCTTCCGGTGTTGAGGTACATAGCCTGTGGTCAAATGCCCATTGCCTAAGGTGACCAGACGTCCCGCTTTTGGCAGGACAGTCCCGATTTTTAACAATTTGTCTGGCATCCCACGGCCTTTTATAAAAGTCCCGATTTTTGGAAAGAATGCACGACAAGCTAGGGAACGGCGGGAGATAGACCAAATTTTTAATCAAGAACCCCCTCCACTCTCCACCCCCCCACCCCCGGTCAATGGTGTCCCACTTTACCAATGTTAAAATCTGGTCACCTTACCATTGTCCCACTGCTTTTGCAAAAAAGTGGTCCTTGAGGTGATGTTATATGAGATACCATGACACAACAGGTCAGATATATTCTCTCTATTGTAGCATGACTGTATTGGAGGCTACATGGCAGGCAAGAAAGGCAAACCCAAACCCATATCCTGAGTAGATGTCAACTCCAGTAAGGGTAAATCACTACTGTGCCCGTCTGAATTTATATACTGTGGATCTGATAATGCCCAGCTTATGAGGAGACACCTTCATTTTCTTGGTCCCTTAATGTCCCCAAATCAGGTGTACAGTCTCTACAAGAGCACAGTAGCATGCCAGGAGCCTGAGTAGTTCTCTGCTGCAGAAAGTGTTGCCCTCCAGGACCCTCCAGGGCTGTGCTGTGACCTAATGGGGTTGCAGAGATTCCATAGTAATTTTCACTGCCACATGTACAGGCCAGAGTAGCACCACAGTTTGGACCAAAACCTGAAACTGGCTTTTTTTCCCAGGGGGTGGAGGATCCACTTATTACTGGAAGCCCTGATAAATGGGTTAGAGGATTATACTAAGTACAATATATGTGTTTCCAAAACACAGAGAGGCCTACTAAACCCTGTGTGTCTATCCCAGTGCTAAGATGTACAAGGCACAACAAATTGTCCTTTTGTAGAAGGAATATGTAGACAAGCCCCAGGTCATTGGTCCTCTAAATACTTCATCAATGTGGCAGGTCCCTGATTCTTCATGGAGTTTACCACCCACATGCTGGCACATATAAATTTTACTAGGTGATCTGGAGTACTTGCCACTTTCTGATGTCAAATTCACCTTGAATGCTGTTTCTACAGAATGTTAAGGTGATCATGGTCCTTCTAGACTGCACTGTGACATAGCAGATTTAACATCTAAAGGCAATAGTATAATTGCTGATCATCCCAGAGAAATATGAGCTGCTTTTGATCCTCCTTTCTGATGGAAATCAAGAACGAATGCAATAGCTGTATACCAATGCCAGAAGCTTCCAGTAAAGACACCGCATCCAGCATGGCAGCTACAGCAGACTAACAGCAGCCCACCATCATCCTCTATTATCCATCTGCTCTTCTCAGGGAGACTGATGAATAAGTTAAGGAAATGAGGTTATGATGGAGCCCATACCCTTGTGTCCTTTCAAATTTTTGATGTTGACACTGATAGCTTCATTTCCTCATGTGATTGCTCATGATTTACTAACATGGTATATTTTCAGAGGTTCTTCCTCCCATAATGACTCTACTCCATGGGTACAATTGGAGACTGGGGAAAGAAACTAAGCTGGGACCTATTGAGATAGAACTCCACCCATCACCTTGTTTTCAAGACACCCATCTTCAGAGGGTCACAATGGGATTTAGGGTCCCCTGGTATCTTTCAATTTAGAGTTTTTATCCAGCAGTCTAACATTTCCAGATATATTGCATATACTCACGGTAACAGGGCTTTTCAAAAACACCTGGCTTCTCCCTCACTGTGCACTGGATCTGTATATTAACTAACACCTGGGGCCATGAATTTCTCATCTTGACAGACAGGCTGCACCAGCACTGTTTACCATCTTGTCTCCTTCTCCCCAATCACCCCCTGCCCCACACCCCTTGGTTATACAATAACTATAGGCAACTGTCACTCAGAACTCTGTGATCTATTAGCCATTGTCACAAAACCTTGCAGATCAAGACACCCTAATTTCCACTGCAGCCTTACTGTCCACTGTATTACATCCACCTCACCTCTGACATTTAATAACACATATTAAATGCATAGTAATAAGACATGGCCTCTGTCATTCAAGAATTCCACCATCCCCACTTATAACAGCATGTCCAATTCCATGGCAGCATTTCCTGTCAACCTTTGTCTTCAGAAGGCAGTCATCACTGAAATTTCCATAGGTGCTGAGCATTCTTTATTGTCTGAGTCCAGAGATGTTCTCTGGAGGTAGGGCCATCATTCTGCCTACTACCAACAGCATGGGGGTGTGCTGCCATGACTGATGGGAGGTTGCCAGCTCCAACCTCCTATCTTGAGGACCTACTTTATAAAACTATTCTGGATATCAAACTGTACCTGCCCAAATTCTCCAAAACAGAGCTTAAGACAAGCTTGCAGGTAAGTCATTTATTTGGGAAATGATCCCAGGATACAGGGGATACCAAGGAGTACAACAGAAAAGAGGAAAGCCAACATAAAGATGCATTGCTGAATTGGCCATAGGCAACTGGCATTTGTTTCAGCAGGATTTTCTGAATGCTTCTCAGAACTGTCTGCCCAGGGGATGAAAAGAGAAAGCATTTACTCACCGAAGTGTACATCATTGGTCAAGGGAGGCCCCATGAACTTAACTCCTTGCCCTTCTGGGCTGGGATTTTGTGAGTATCACATGAGTTCTGTGGGGATTGCAAATCACAGTGAGGAAAAAATGAAAGGTATGCCCCCAAAATCCAAAGGGAGGTGCCAGTATATTCTGTGAGATCCTGGTCAAAGACTGTGTGGAAGCACTTGCCACAACTGTGACAGGAATAGAAGGCAGGGCAGAGAAGGTTCGAAAGGGGAACCCAAGGTCTCTAATGCATAGATCGAAAGCTCAAAGGCTGGAATACACTTGGAATGTTTGACGAATGGAAGAGACAGGATGAATGTGGTACTGGATTGAACTGGACAGGGACCAGATTTTACTGTCTGTGAACCTAAATAAGGAATTTGATGTAGTGTGAAAAGTGCTACCTACTGAGTGTAGTAGTCCAGGCAGCTTTCAGGGAGGAAGCAACTCTTGAGATGGACCCCAAAGATTAAAAAAGTTTTGCTAAAATGGGTTGGAGGTGCTAGTTTAACAGAATGTGAAAAACCTGAAGGCAAGAGAAAGCTTTTAAAAATTAATTCACTAAAACTTTTATTATTTTATTCTAGATGCCTGCACAATGGTGAAACTAGAGAAAATGACAAAGTTGGGTTGTTGTTTTTTTACCTATAGACATTTAAAATGCAAATGGCTTTTATTATAAGCCAGAGTTCTAAAGATTAACATTCATAATCTTCAGGATCAAATTACTATTTTTATAATAATGGGGGAAGTAGATCATAGGTCAATTATTTTCTTCCACCACCAAGTAGGGAAAAATAAAAAATGAGGAATCTATGATTCAATTAAGAGCAGCTGCTAGAAATTTTAAAGAATGTATTCACTTTTATATCAAGATTACATAGCTTTCAATTATTTAAGGATCCTGTTAGATTCCTTGTTCTGTTGATTTCTACTTTACTATTTGGTTCAGGACATTTCAAAAAGCAGACAAGAGATGAAATGTTTCAAGGAAGTCATAAGAGCACCAAAAGTAGCTGTTTGCATCAATTTGAGTTTTGTCTAGTGTTAACCTTAGGCTTACTTGTACTTATTAGTGTTCATAAAAACACAAAAACTCTGAAGTTGGAAAAAAAAAGTACACAGATTTCATAGGGAAGGGGAAGGATAAAACTCTTAAAACCATATTAATTAGGATTCTAGAATTTGCAGAAGTGACCTTAGAGAACACTGGTCTCATTTTCTAAATGACCCAGAGGGATAGAAGACTAGCCCAGGAATAAATTTTGACTAAGTATTGAATCTAGACATGACATGATAAAGTATCAGTTGACCAGTACTAGAAAATAATCTTGCTTAATTCCTACTTCATACAATCCTAAAAGTTGACAACTCTTAGAGATTACCTAGTCCATCACTACGGCCAATGCAAAAACTCTCTAACCCCCTGGGATCATCACAGCAAGCTGTGACCCTGAAGCTGGAGGCTCCAGCTGGCAGTAAGGAGAGTACCATGTCGGCTATAAAATTTCCTTTTAATCTTTAATTGCCAGCCCTTAATCTTAGGTTGATTCAAGGAAAACAAAGTAACTCTCTTCATAAAAAATTATAGCAAACTTCATACATGCTTACCACCCAGTTTGGGACTGAGTTCATCTGGAGTGTAAGAATAATAAATTACTGGTATAAATTCCTTCATACTAAATGAAGAGTTCCTTGAGAGCAAAACCATGTATCTTGTAAATCTTTATTTCTTACTTAAGCAAGTGCCTTGCTTATACCATGTTTTCAAATGTTTGTTGAATGATGAATGAGTGAATGAATGAGTAAACTGAAATGAATGCCCATATTTTAAAATTTTATTAATGTATTAGCTGGTTTCTTGGCTATTTTTTTAAGATTTATTTTATTGTTTTTGACAGAGAGAGAAAGAATGGTGAGGGCCCAGAGCAATCTCCATAGTTGCATGTCATCAGTTTTCAACATAGTTTCGGTTCCACACAAGTGGGCAGGGGTCACGCAGGGCAGGAAGTGGTCTGGGGGCCACTTGCACTGGAAGCTCACCCCAGTTCAGCATATGAGTCCACACAGGCCAGGCTGGGATTTGATCCTTGGTCCTGGGGCTGCAAAGCAAACACTTAACCCACTGAGCCATCCCAGCTTCCCTTGCCTAAATATTAATATTAGGTTCAGGAGATAAAAAGAATACTCAAATATCTGAAATGTTTCTCTAAAATTTTATTTGAAGTTTTTCACCTCACTGTTAATAAAGTGTACAGTTAATTCTTTGTGCCAGCTTTACTAGGCCTGCCCATTGCTGGCAGTGGACTTTGACAAAACCCATTTCCTGACACTCAAAAGTTAAATTACTCTTCAGAACATATCGAATTCCCAATACTTGCAAAATCACATGCACCATTTTCCCATCAATCTTTAAATCTGAACTTACATTATTAATCTGAATCAGTGGATGTTAAAATGAAATCATTTTAACAAATTATGACTATACAAATCAAAACACCACTGGTTAATATTAGACAAAAGAGTATTTTACAAACATTGCGTTACATATTATGTTGCAATCTGAAATATTACATTTCAGATTTAAGTTTATTTTGCGTAACTGAAATGTCACAGAATTTAACGGCAAATAAAATTTAAAAAAATTTAGTTCTGTACATTAGTCCATAGTTCCAACTATCTCTACTTTACAATCTATAAGGCTCATGTCATAGTTCAGCACCAAAAAGATCTATAAAACTGTCTAACCAGTCTTATTTATCTCATGTGATAGTTTTTTGATTGTTTTTTCTAAGTGAAAATCTGAGAAAATGTTTTATAGATCCTACTTCCAAATCTTGAAGTGGAATATTCATTTTGGCCAGTCATACTAAGTAAAAACTTGGGATTTACATTTTCAGTTTCATTGAACAGATTAAAAAAATAAAGAAAAAAGAAAAATACTTATACCATAAATTTAGGCTGTCAGTCTTTAAGTTGAATGTATAACCCTGAAGCATACAGAATAACCTAATAATGCCTCACACCCCTATCCTTCCTTTTTGTTTAAAATTTTAAAAAGGCAGCCAGAAAAATGTTTTATTTATTCTTCACAATAAGATACAAAGAAGGATTGCAACAACAAACTTCCTCATACACAAGTTCCAATAACATCTCAATGTGGTTCAGCATAATCCACCTTGAACTGATTCAGGAGCAGACCTAGATAGAGCTACATGCATAGCTCCCAAATATACCATGTAGTCTATACCAGGTATCTATCTGCTCGATGCTAGCATCTCTCTGTTCCCAGAGGTCATTACAATAACTCGTCACTCAGCCTGGGCTTAAAGCAACATTCCAGTTTCTAGACCCAGTGTTATTATCCCAACTCTTCTCTCTTCAGGACATAAATTTTAGAAGAGCATGTTTGTCTTGCGATTTTTCAAAGAGTTTGTGCCTATCACTTTTAAGACCACATTTTCTCAACTAGAAACTTTTTTCAAATATCACAGGTACCTTCAGTAATCTTATTTGGTCAAAGTATAAAATCTTACATGTTTAAAAAAATTAAAATTAGAGACTAGTATCTCTGCTTTTTTCTGCCAGAAGCGCACAATTTATCATACCACAGTTAAAAACTGAGCTTCATGCATACAAATGGCCAGAGAGGTATAAGTTTTACAGAGCCCTTAACATCATTTGAGTACATTAAGCATTGGCTAGATCAAAATAGGAAGCATATTAGCAAAGTGAGCAAAAAGACTTTTCCAAGAACACAATAGTTTTCCAAGCTCCATGTCAGTCACATAAAAATTTAAGCAACATATAATCCTCTAAAATTGTCCCCAGACATTCCATTCCCAACCGTTCCCATACATTCCCCACCCACCCCACTAACACTGAAGTCTCACACCTCACAGAAGTATCTTAATGCTCCCCATTACTAATGACAGTGGCTTCCGGTTCTGGGGCTGTTGCAGGGAGTCTTGGCATTTTCTTAGCAGGACTTGGAATATGCTACAATTAAAGGAAAAATGTTATCTCATTTTTTAAAAGTTATGCTGCTGATTAAAGTTCCAATAAATAGGAAAACTGAGAAAACAGCTTTTGGAGAGTTTTATGCTAAATATATATCCTATATAACTTTTCATAGTAGGAATTAAATATCCATTCTTTACCTTATGGTGAATTTATTATACGATTATTGATATAGCAAGAGAAAGAGGAAGACCACAGTGATCCACTAGACACAGTATTTTACTTGTTACATCCTACATTCACAGCTCAAACACTAGCAGATTGATACCTGCTACCTAATTTGTATAATAGCAAGAAGCAAGACTATACATTCACCAAACTTGTGAGGAGTAAATAAAATAAATAACGTCACAGTTATAAAGTCCTCAGTTTTGAAGCTTGGTTCTGATCCTGGTCAAGTCATTTAACTTCTTGCAGCCTCATCTCTACAAAGGGTATTTACCTCAAGGTGGTTTTTAGAAGGACTAAATTAGAAAATGTAAATAAAGTACCTAGCATATAATAGGAATTCAAAGCATAGCTATTATTGTTCCTTCTTGACAATTTTGAAGATAAATTTGACAATGGCCTGAGAGAAGAGATATGAGAACCTCAACTACTCTGACCCTACTTCATCTCTCACTAAGACATTAACCACAAATGAATGAACCTTCTCTCTAGATCAGTCTTCCTATAAATTCTGGTACTATTAATAAAACTTAGTATTTACTGTGCACTTTTAAAATGCTAATAAATTAAGTGCAACCCACTTTATACAGACAGAAAATGGCACAGCTGAAATCCAATCCCAGAGCCTTTGCTCTGAATTACTCTGCTGTACTGCCATTCCTTTAAGCTGCTAAATCTGTTATTAGGTCCCCTAAGCCCTGAGATGTGGGGATGGAAATTTTACCCCATCAAAGCCCAAAAGCAAACACAATGAGCTTCACTTACCTCAGTTGCTGTGCTTGAATGCACAAGTCCTACTCCTTCATCCAAAGTGTCATCATTAGGAGAGGGGCGCCGGGCATAAGTTCTTCTGTGCTTCTCATCCACTCTAACTAGGTACCATGTTCCCTCAAAGAGGGAATCTACTGAACCCTGAGGAATATAGTTGACTAAAGCAAAGGTAGAGAATATGAAAAAACAGTTATGACATACAACTTATCTGGTAATAAACCTAAAGAAGTTGCCTATTTCCCTATAATTTATACTAACATCAGATTAGTACTGACTGAATACAATCTAGATGCCTTAATATCCTTATCTTATATATAACATGTTTAACATTGTCAAAACTCTCCAATATACTTTAGGATTTATACTTATGTATATTAACAGTTTAATATTTTTACCTAAGTGATGAGTATCCTCTCTGAGCTTCATAGTTTCAGCAAAGACATCTGGTGCCGTACAAATTCTTGAGTCAAGCCTTGATTTAAGATCGCATAAACTTGCTGTCATTTTATCAAGAGCAGACCCTAAAATAATACACAATTCCAACATTAAACAACTAAAAAAAGTATCAACAAAATGTTGCCAAATGGAAAAAAACAACTTTTCATTTCTTTTAGAACTACTGCCTATTGTTTAGTTAAAAGATAAGACCTTATCTAATTGGCAAAGTTTCCTGTGACCTCTGACTAGACATTTGTTCATTGTCAGTGCGTAGACAAGTTAGGAAACAGGTAAGATTTAAAACTATAAATAACTTGTCTATAGTAATCCATGATTTAATTTTAACATAATGCCAAGTCAACCATCAGTTTTTCTCCACGTTTATTGTACCTTCCAGCTCAGGGCAGTGTCTTTAAATATAGCCAAGACTGTTATTAGAATTAGACAACTTAGATATAGAAGAACAGGAGGAAATAATTTGGTATTATTCGTTCATGTGATCAAACTCAATCATTAGAGTAAAAACTCAAAAGCTGCCTACATTAAATAAATGCTTCCCTTTCCCCTGAACTACATATGCTTCAAACATGAGATAAAAGATAAAGTTACTTGCCAAAAAAGGAAAATATATGCCATAAAACATATTAAAGTTGCTATTTTTTTTTTTCTGACTTGGAAGAAAGGAAAGAAGATATCTTGCAGATTTTTATATTAAAGAGTAAAAATCTGGCTATATTCAGAGACTCTTTTCTTTTCAAGCAGATGCAAGTGCTTGTGTGAGAAGCTTGCAGAATCAGCCTCACTGCAGTTGGTTCTCAATACTCTTGTTGAAAGAATCAGTACTTACCTGGTGTGGCATCTTGTGTAACTTTAAGGGAGTACAGGGTGGCAGCCAAACCAGAACCATAAGAGAACACACCAATCCTCTTTCCTGCCAGCTGCTGAGGTGAGTACCTGTGTAGGGGGAAGAGTTATTAAGAAGTTTAACTGATCTAAAACTATAATATGTAGGAAGATACATAAGTTGTAATAAAAATTCATCCTATAGCCTTAGGGACCGAACTTAAAGCTTTACTATTACAACAAGCAGACAGAAAACAAGATTTTCATCTCTTTTGAGAATGACAAGGTTTGTGAAAGTTTTTTCACCATAACATAAATTACTTTGTCAACCACAAATTTATGGTTCAACTGTACATGAATAATAAAACCATGAGAAAAGTAGTCAGAAAAACCAGTGTGAAATTACTAATAAAAACTCTGAATAACTGTAGTTTCACCCAATGTATCCTTCAAGTCAATGGACATTGGCCAGAGAGCCTGAAAATAAAATATTCTGTGACCTACCACCAAATTTGGTCTTAGAATCCTAACGTTCTCCAAATGAGGGATTGGCTAAAATTTATACTTACTGCGCTAGAACAGAAGCCAGGGAACCATACACTGATGATGTGTACATATTTCCATTTTGATTTGATACAAGCAATGATGCCTTTGTTTTCTGATTAAAGAGTTCAGAACTAGCCTTCATAAATGCCTTTTCCACATCTCTATCAAAGTAGGTATCTTCTAATTTAACATCCCTGAAAGATTTGTAAAAAAGACAGTTTTACAGTGTTCAAAAACTACATTATTATATCAGTTAGTGTACCCAATTAGTACTTATATTCTAATTTGCAAGTGTGTATGATAGTTACTCCATTTGTTAAAAGCCAAGTAGCAGCATGGAACTACTATGGAAGAGATAACAGCCGTACACAGTCCTTTTTCCCAAAATTTTTATGATAATATTAAGACAACTTAATTCTAATGGCCTAATTAATCCACTAATGCTTTGTCACCAAAAAATATACTTTTAAATCCATAATAATGTCAGTTTAGTTTGAAGAGTCATTATATTATAGGAGCCAAGTCTTATAAGTTTAGAATTTTATCAGATGGAGAAGGGACACAGGCAAAGGAGAAATAGAATGAGTTTAACAGGCTCAGTTTGCTTGGAAGCCTTAAACATGGAAAATGGGTAAGGAATATAAAAGCAGACTGGTAGTGGCAGTGTGCAGGATGGATGTGGGGCACAAGGACGAGAGAGTCAGAGAGAAGGGTTAAAAGGCCATTGTAAATATAGGCACTTGTGGGCTATATTATCATAGTGACAATGAGAAGGGAACTAACGGGGAAATCAGAAAATCTGAGTACAAATGACTAAAGAATTCATGCAGATAAGCCGCCATTTCTCTGGGACTTAGTTTGTTCACTGATGACACAAATGGGTTAGACTAGACAACTTCTAAGATCCTTTTGACTCTAAAAACTTCAGGACTGTACAAATAATAGTTTAATCTATCAAAAATGCTCTCATATAGAAGGAAAAAAAAATCATAACAATCCCTCTTACCCAAAGGTTTCCAGGCCACTATAGATACAATTTTTATCTCTGTTCTGGTCATTAAGGAAGTCATTCAGCAACATCCGGGCTAGAGATTTCTGAACCAGTTTACAATAGGGTGAGTGGAAGATCATAAAACCAAAATCATTCAAGGTAAAATCTTTATCATTTCCCTCTGAAAAAGAAATCCAGAAAAATTATTAAATTCATTTAAGTCACCAACTCTTAAAGTTTGATTTTAGAACAGAACTAGGATAGTTTTATATCTTTAAATACTAACTAAATATATACTGTATAATAAAATAACTTAATGGTTTAAAATGCATATCCAAAAAAAACTCCCAATATATAGAACATACACTACAATATATATTATTTCAAACTTAAGTGTCATAACCCATTAGTGAGTACGTCATTTATTTAGTGGATCAGGGCCAGTATTTTTTTAATCTTAAAAAATTAAGAGTATTTTTAAAATGAAATAGAATAGAAAATAGCAAACTGCCTAACTTGCAGCACGGATAAATAACTTTATAAAACTTTTGTTTGAGTTTAGTATGCACAAACAATGTAAAATGTATTTCTCACTGTGTATCCTAATAAAAAGTCATAAAAATCACTTCATTGTTAAATACATGCTGCTAAATAGTAATACATTTTACATACAGCAAGAATGCTTCTTTTTAAAGATTTTGTTGTTTTTGACAGAGACACACAGAGACAGAGAGAACGGAGAGAGCCCAGAGCAGTCTCCATAGTTGCATGTCATCAGTTTTTGACATGGTTTTGTTCCACACAGGTGGGCAGGGGCCATGCACGGTGGGAACCCCGCTAAGGGCCTCCCACATGGGAGGTATGCCCCCATGAGCTGGGGGGACAAACAGGGGGCTGCATGGGCCAGGGCCAGGACTTGATCCTTGGACCCTGGGGCTGCAAAGCAAGTGCTTAACCCGCTGAGTCATCCTGGCTTCCTCTGAATATTATTTTTAATTCTCTCATAACCTCTACAAAGCAACATTGGACTACGGAATAAGTATACTTTATATGACACCGTTTTAATAGCATGAATTCAAATAATGTCCTTTTTCAATACCACAAGAACTTTTTCATAGTTAAGAATAGAGATTAATGATGGCACTAAAAAAGCAAATATAAATTCATAGGTCAAGTACAAATAGACCACAGGGTGAAGGGGATCACACTTCAGTAATTCATTTTCACTAGTTTTCTCTAGATCAGTTACAAACTAAAACCTTGTGAAAATACTTCTTAGAGAGATGATACTATGGGAAAATGCTATTTGATTTGATGGGCAAGGAAGAAATGGTTGAAGGACACTAATGAAGGATGGCCATGAAGCAGTTTCTCATTGAAGACACCCAGCACATTACTGTCCTCAACAGATACCTAGCCAAGAAAAATAGATAAAACCCACCTTTCTGCCACTGGGCACGGATCTTTTTGCAGTAGACAGAATAGCAGCGGTCTAATGCACTGAGGTAGCACTGTATGGAGAGTTTTCCATCTACTATAGGATATTCAGAAAGCATATCAGGCTTGTAGAAATCATAGGCATGTTGCATGTGTGTCCCACGAAGTCCTATTAGAATCGAAAAGAAAGATGCCCATGTATTTCTGCTTCTTGATGTTTGTATGTTAGTAAGCATATTACATTATCTGCAAGCTTCCTTGACTATCTAGTCAACTCCCACCACTTGCAGTGTTAAGAATCACAAGGTGAAGCCAATACATAATTGAAATGACATATAGCCTTATTCATAGACAGGCCTAATACTCCCTTGCTATACAACATTTTCATGCAAGTTTCATAAATCTAACTGGGAGATCTCAATTGCGATACTGAACTGAAGACAAATCAAACTTGTCACTGTGTGACTATGGCAAGTTACTCCATTAAGTTATTACTTAAACCCATTTCACTTCTCTATAAATGAGGATGAAATCATGTACATCATATAATTGCTATGAATAGTAAATATAACACACATAAAGAATTAATAGCTAGTTCCTACATTAAATGACCACGCAATAAGTACTAGCTTCTATTTTCAAATTTCTCAGCTCATTGTGCTAATTAAAAAAAATTTTCCCAAACACTCACCTCTTTCAAAAATTAAAGGAGCATTCGGCCCAATTAGCAGAGCAACAGCTCCAGCTCCACCTGTAGGCCTAGCATTTCCTGTGGCATATATAGCAATATCTCCTGCAACTACCAGGGCATACCGTCCTGAAAAATATTTGTTGTTAGTACAAAAGGTGATCAACACTATAAATATCATACATGCAAAGTGAAATATTGTATTTTCCCCTGAATATGTTTTTCCCGTATGTAGCAAAAAGTAAGTCTGACTAAATCTTAACTTTTGTCTTACACAGCAATTCATAATTCAGATAAATTAAAAGTATTCAAACTGAATATATTCAAACAAGCCTAACTGGTAAAGGTTTGCACATGGCATTAAGAGGTCATTTTGGCCTATTCATGCTCAAGGAGTTTCTTTGGAATAGAGGCATGTAACATACCATCCCAGGAGCTGGACTCAATCCAGTTAACAGCATTGAAAACAGCAGCTGTGCCTCCATAGCATGCATTCATGGTGTCTATCCCTTCTATATCAGTATTCCCAGACTCCTCAAACAGCTGCATCAGATTAGTCTTCACTGATTTTGATTTGTCAATGATTGTCTCTGTTCCAACTTCTAGACGCCCAATGCAATCATAAGAAAGGCTATTTCTTTCCATAAGATTCTGAACCACAGTCATGCAAAGGGAATTGATGTCTTCTCTATCTGTGCAGAAGCCCATTTTGGCTTGGCCCAAGCCAATAGTATACTTTCCAGCATCTACACCATCATATTTTTCCAATTCTGCTTGATCAACATATTGAGAAGGAAAATATATCTCAAGTGCAACAATTCCCACATCTTTTGGCCAGCAGGCTTCTGCATTTAAAGGAAGTGACCCAGGCATGGTGAAAGAGCTTTAAAAAGAAAAACAGAAAAAACATTGCATCAGGTTATAAATTATAGTTTATCAAGTTCAAACTTGAGAAAAGGGAATTAAAAGTTCAACTATCATCTGATTAGTTTAGTTTCTAAATTTAGCATATTTTACTTAGGGAAGTCAATTTTAAATTTGTAGAAGTAGAAATTATAATATGAATGAAATACCATTATTTAAAATTATCATCTTTCAGAAAGTTTGTATTTTATTCATGTCTATATATACATCTTTAGGTTTAAAACATTATTATTAGAAGTAAAGAAAACTCAAATAGGATTGTTTCATGTTGTAAAGAACTATAACATGAAAGAAAATGACAATTTAGTAATATGGCCCACAAATCAGAATTCAAGCACATGATCTATTTCTGCCCACCCCAAATTGTTTAAGTCATTCATTCATTCATTCATTCATTCATAATAGATACATTACAGCTATTGACTTCATGAGACTTTAAAAACTATTAAATCAAACCATATTGCATTCTCTATTTATCTAAACAATCCCAATTGAGTAGAAAAGCCATACTATAGAAGTCTACCAAGCTGATCTATACATAGTCCAAAGAACCACCCTCCCTCCCCACTTAGAACCCATATGATTAAAAGTGCTAGACACTCAAGGCCATTGCTATGTGCCTAAAGGAAAGTCAGAAAACCTCAATTTCTTTACAGAGATTGTATTAATCACGAAAAGAGAAAGTATTCTAGATATTTCAAACATAGGAAATTTAATGTAGGGAAATAATTACAAACTTGTTAGAAGGGTTACAGGAGAAGAGAGGGAAGGAAACTATTCATATCCCATAAGCTCGCATTCCCACCAGAGCTGATGGAACCACCAGCACCTCTGCTACTAAGCTAAAACCCAGAGACCCACACTGCCACTGCTGCTGCTGCCACTGACAAAGAAAACAAGAGGGCTACTACTTCCCACCTTCTAATCCCACCTGATTATTTTTATCAGCAGTCTTTAGCCAGAACCCAGCTAGCAAAGCAATCAGAGAAATGTAGTTGCTGGACTTTAAAGAGTAGCACAGTCTTTTATTTTCAGAGAACTAGTTCTTTACATACCTAACATCTACAACTTAGTTTCCCTTTTAGGCATCATGTAATTGGATGGTACTGCTTAAGTGGCAGAATTTCATCTCTTTGCTGACGTAAAGGTCAGCTTATGAAAGTTACCTGGCTCAAACTGGTTCACTAACCTTCTATAGCATTTGCCAAACCACCAATAATCTGACTCCTGAAAATGAAGTCAAATCCTGTATTTATGCCATTTATCCTCTGCCACTCTGCAAACTCTGGAATAGTATTAGGTACAGTGAAATTACACACTACTGTGTTACAGTGAAACAATTATTGAAATCTTGACAGAATATCTAAAGTAGAAAGGCTGTCCTTAAATCATAAAATCTACCCTTAGCGCACAGGTCATCATATAATGTGTATACCCATGGTTTTCAACCACCCGTCCATGGAACTCATCTGGTATACCAGAAATTTCTTGCTGGTGCATGAAATAGCTTAAATCACACTGAAGTAAATTTATTCTTCTCTTATAAATACATCCTGAGAATATAAAAAGAAACTATTTCACAGACTGGCAGAAAATTTCTGGTGGACCAGATCTGGTCAGCAAACTGGTGGTTGAAAAGCATTGGTGTACAATAAAACCTAAAAAATAAGGTACTTCAAAATATAATCACACATTTAAGTTTAAGGGGGGTGCGCAAGGCAAGAACTGGACTGGGGGCCTCTGGCATGGGACACACGCCCTCTCGAGCTAGGAGCTGAACCAGGGGGCAAGAATCAAACTGGGGCCCTCCTGCATGGGGGAGCACACCCCAGTTCAGCACATGGGTCCACATGGGCCGGGGCTGGGATTCGATCCTCAGTCCCGAGGGCTGCAAAGTGAGTGCTTAGCCCGCTGAGCCATCCTGGCTTCCCCAAGAGATACCTGCTGAATCTTCCTTCTAAATACTAGAGTCTTGTTTAACTTTTTTCCATTCATCTGAATAATAACATGTTACATGCTAACCATTTGGGATAAGTTTAATAGGAGATGATCTTTGCCCTCTCAAGTATTCACTGTCTGTGGAATAGTAAGATACAAATAAATAATAAACATCAGAGAGAGTTGCCTTATGTTTTGGAGAACTACGAAACCCAGCCTGGCAGCCAAGGGAAGAAGAAAGAAAGGCTTCTTGGTTACTGGTGCCTGATTTGAGTCTTAGTAATGAGTAGGAGTAATCAGTACAGCTATGCAGAAACAGATAGCGATGGAAGATTTTCAACAGGGTGGGCAGCATAAACAAAGGTACACTACAAAGAACTATAAAGAGTTTTACTAATATACTGAAATGAAATGTGAGGCCCAATGAGTACCGTAGATCAAGTAGATAATAGGTCAGGAGAACTAGATATGGACGAGATTATAAAGGTTTTGATATATGGATATTAGGAAGCTTCAGCTTTATCACGAAGACAATAAGAATCCATCAATTTTAAGCAGGAATAACATGGTCATATTTAGTGTACAGATGAGTGTTTCTCCAATTCTAAAATCAAGTTAGTGGATGCCAAATATTTTTTGAAATGACAAAGGGAAAAAAAACACAAGAAAATAATAGATTGCATGGCACATAGTAAATGTAAGGATTTTTTTCATGAAATTTGTTTCAATTATTCACACATATACTGGAATATAAACTATGGGTTGGAATATAAACTATGTTTCTTATTGAGGGTCACTGTTCTACACAGCCACTGGTGCTGTGTGGAGAAGGGATTTGAGTGAGGATGCTAAGACAACAGGCCAGATAAGACATAGGTCATGAACAAGAGTGATTACTGCCTGAGGGTAGAAGAAAGACAACTTCAAAACATGGAAGCAAAAAATCAGCAGAAATGGTGACTGACTAGGCATTAGGAAAAGAAGAAATGTTTAGGATGTCTCCTAGACTTGTAGCCTCAACTGTTTTGACTTAACAAGCTCATCGTCAGCTATAGTAAGTGAAAGAGAAGTACCTCTCCACTCAGTTCTACCTTTCCCCTCTCCCATGCAAACCCATCAGTTTTAAAGATTTATTTTTATTGCTTTTTTTGACAGAGAGAGACAGAGAGAAGGGGGAGGGCCCAGAACAGTCTCCATAGTTGTATATCATCAGTTTTCAATATGGTTTCACTCCACAGGTGGCTGTGGGGCTTCGCAGGACAGGAACTGGGCCAGGGGCCTCTTGCATGGGCCCCGGCAAGAACCAAACTGGGAGTACACCCCAGCCCAGCATATGGGTTTGCATGGGCCAAGATTTGATCCTTCAACCCTGAGGCTGCAAAGTGAGTGCTCAACCGGCTGAACCTTCCTGGCATCAGTTTTGATTTTTTAAAAAAGATTTTATTGCTTTTGACAGAGAGAGGCAGAGAGAAGGGGGAGGGCCCAGAGCAGTCTCCATAGTTGTACATCATCAGGCACACTCCCATGAGCCTGGCCAAGCCCAGGGCCTCCCACATGGGAAACACACTTTGGAGAGAACCAAACTGGGGACCACACCCCAGTTCAACATATAGGTCCACACAGGCTGGGGCCAAGATTCGATCCTCGGACTTCGGGGATGCAAAGCGAGCACTTAAACCGCTGAGCCATCCCAGCACTCACCCCCGCCCCCATCAGTTTTATAATGTAAACTTTGTTACACTGAAGTTGAAATGAAGACATAAAGGGATTATCTAATATCACTGGACTCAAGTCTAGAAGGCTCAAGTCTGTTAAGTGAAGGCTCACCCTCTCTGGTGGACAAAAGGAGCCCCAGGTCCTATTTTCTAGGAGGACACAAAAGGGATCAATATGATCTTCTGAGTCTTTAAAATCCGTGAATGCGGGGGAAGCCGGGATGGCTCAGTGGGTTAAGCGCTCACTTTGAGGCTCCGGGGATCGGGGATCGGGGATCCAATCCCAGCCCCGGCCCATGCAGAACCATATGCTGAACTGGGAGCTCCCCTAGTTCAATTCTCTCTCTGTCTCTGTCTCTCTCTCTGTCAAAAATTAATTAATTAATTAATTTAAAAAAAACAAAACAAAAACACTTTAAAATCCGTGAATGAAAGGGAAATGGAAAAGTCAGGGGGAGGTGGGGAGGTAGAAAGAAGGGAAATCAACTGAGAATGCTGATGCA
>PVKE010023544.1:0-24552 GCA_004027555.1 Craseonycteris thonglongyai | reverse complement strand
GTGGGTCCTGCCTGGGCCGGAGCCGGGATTCGATCCTCGGTCCTCATGGCCTCAAAGCGAGCGCTCAACCCGCTGAGCCGTCCCGGCTTTCCCCAACATTTTTAAAGATAGAAGTGAACTTCAAACTCTAACAAGATATAACATTTATTTAAAAGTTGACAAAGCACAAATACAACAATTTTTTTTAAATTTATTTTATTGATTTTTGACAGAGAGGAACAGAGACAGAGAGAGACAGAGAGAACGGGGAGATCCCAGAGCAGTCTCCATAGTTGACATTAGTTTTCCATATAGTTTCACTCCACAGGTGGGTGCAGGGCTGTGCAGGGCAGGAACTGGGCAGGGAGCTTCCCGCATAGACCCCAGCAAAAACTGAACTGGGGGCACACCCAGTTCAGCATATGGGTCCACATGGGCCAGGGCAGGGATTTGATCTTCAGTCCCCGGGGCTTTAAAGTGAGCACTTAACCCACTGAGCCATCCCAGCTTTCCCAAATACCTACAACAATTTAAACTTTAAGTTGTAAAGGTATTTTGGAACATTTCAGTAAAACAGATGAGAAACTACAGATTTTATTTTGAACCATCTTAATTTATCATCTTCAGACTCATTAAAAAGCTAAGGGAAAATGTAGATACAATTATTAGAATATGTGAAAACAAAATAGTCTATTAGTAAGATAAAGATCAATTGTTCTCGCATCTAGAATAACAGTGTAACAAAATATTTTTATACCGGTAGGTAAAACAATATGTCTCTAAACTTTAGAAGGCAGCAAATGACTACGGATGCTACTGGGTTGTGGACAGCCCTCCTAGCCCTTGAGAAATGCTCTAAGAACCATGGCATCAGTGTCAAACAGTGGGCCAGATGTTAGTAAAGTGTAGTTTGTTTTCTATTCCTATAGAAATTAACTTTAACTCTACATTCTGGTATTAGCTCCCATTGGGTCCTTTGGTACATTTTCTGGGAGGCATGAACAGGACTTTAGAGAGTAATGCTATTAGGAGTTTTTGTGCTTTAAAATTTTAAGATCTAGGGAAGCCAGGATGGCTCAGTGGGTTAAGCTCTCACTTTGCAGCCCTGGGGACCCAGGATTGAATCCCAGCCCTGGCCCTTGTGGACCCATATGCTGAACTGGGGAGTGCCCCCATTTCAGTTTTCATCGGGGTGAGACCCTGGCCCAGTTCCTGCCCTGTGCAGCCCCACCCACCTGTGGAATGAAACTACCTTATGTGGAAAAACCAATGATGTGCAACTATGGAGACTGTTCTGGGCTCTCCCTCTTCTCTCTGTCTCTGTCTCTGTATCTCTCTCTCTCTCTCTCTCTCTCTCTCGTCAAAAACAATAAAAATAAATCTTAAAAAAAAAATTTAAGATCTAAGATCAGGTTATTATAGCTCTTTAGTCCCTGACTGATTCATTAGGCTCTGATCCAAATAATGTTAATTATTCATTTGGCTAATGATCAGCTCTGCCTTAATATGACTAATGATCAGCTCTGCCTTAATATGACTACTTTAGCTGTTTAACATACTCATATTGATCCTTTGATCTCTGGGGAAGAAAAAGAAATGCGCTTGACTATTTTGTATGCAAACATTCGCCTGGGCATTCTCCTTATGTTTAAAGTATTTGGGTAGGGAAAGCCGGGATGGCTCAGCGGCTTAAGCACTCGCTTTGAATCCCCGAGGACTGGGGATCGAGTCCCGGCTCCGGCCCAGGCGGACCCACATGCTGAACTGGGGAGTTCCCACAGTTCAGTTCTCTCTCTGCCTCTGTCTCTGTATCTCTCTCTTTCTATCTAAAATTAAAAAAAATAATAATAAAATAAATAAAGTATTTGGGGATATATACACTAACTTACAATTAATAGAAAGACATTACTAATGAAAATATGAAGGATTTCCAGAAAATAACAAGCCATGTAATATGAAAAATAGAGGCATTTATAGCTGGATTTTTTCTGGATACCCCTTATATACCATCCATAGAATATTAACATATTGAACACTGCATTGGAAGAAAGTGCTTTGGGATAAATCCCAACCTCTGGCATAAGAGGCATGTGATTAAAATAGTGAAACACGGTCTGTTAAACATGCTGCCTAACAAATATGAGAACCTTATAGTCTAACCATGTTGTCAGCTGAAAGGCTGGCAGTCACCCAGTGAACCACGTGATTCAACTTAATACGATTGAATAAATTATACTTCTACAAATTCCCTTTTCAGTTTGTCACATTGGTCATTAAGGCAGGCAGTGACAACTGTATATAGAGATACAGATAACATGTAGCATATAGCATATAGCATATAGCATATAGCATATATAGATAGAGATATATATAGCCTTAATGTTTGGTAGAGAAGGTAAGAGTGCTTCGTTATCTGGTAACTTTAGTGGTAACTTTCTTTTAAACTACCATTTTGAACTTAACAATTTATGTTCCCAGGTGTCAATGATCCAAAATCTTGATATTTTAAATAAACCTAAAACATCATACATTTCTAGAGATGTACCTGATTGGTTTAATGGTCATTAAATGAAAATCAAAGAATTTTACAACCCTCATCACCAGGACCATTCCTCCCACCTTCCTATCAATTTCCTTTTCTATGACGGTCCCAGAAGGTCTCTAGTGACATGTTGTTGCATTTAATACTTGGCTACAGAAGGGGTAGAACTTTCACTCTTCCCTAAATATTCAGTAGTTCTCATTATTCAGTCCATGTTAAATCTAACCTGCCAGTTTGAGATCCATTATTTTATGAAGTTAAATCCCCCAAGTAGAGAATTATTTACTTTATAATGACCTAGAAATGTAAAGAGTGCCTATGGAGAGTTGCCTGGAGAGGGACTTGGCATCAACATTCGAAAAAATCTCCCTAAGGTTGAGGATCTGTGCAGGTGAGGAAAGGACTTCATTCTTAGAGATAAATGATTCTTTGCAGAATAAATGTCCTGATTCTTATCTTCTGGACTTACTGTCATCTTGGGACATGCGATAGTCCTCCCACTCCTCTCCCCACCTCCCATCCCCACAAAGAGATGACTTGGCTAAGACAATTGAAATTGTTTTAGTCGTATGTTGTCCTGTTTTGTAGGCTTGGCTAATATTTAGAAATAATTTTCTTAGGGCCACCTTTCACCTGGCTTGGATTCATTGGAGGAGGGGGAGGCACCAACAGAAGGGGAGGGAAAGCTGCTCATTGCAAACCCAAAGCCCATCACAAGTCTCCTCTTCCTCCTCCCCACCCTGCATCTCAGTCCGTCCTTAAACACACCAGGGATGAGGGTGACTGTACAATGGCCTATTCTGCTGCTGACTAGCCTGCCATGTTTGGGGCAGCTCTCATTATAATTGATATAACATCTCACTTTCCAGTTTTATGGCTTCTGTCACAATTCCAGAACACAAAAAGTTTCATTTATCAACATATTGCATTAATTTATAGTCAACCTTGAAGACTTTTCTGGTTGTCTGTTGCTATGTAACAAACCACACCCCAACTCAGTGGCATAAAACACTTTTCATTATACTCTCCAATTCAATTTTCCAGGCATCTAGACAAGGATGATTTATCTCTGCTGCAGAGGGTAGGGGCCTCAGGTGAGAAGGTTCATACAGATGCCAGGTGACTTAAGTGGTGGTGGGTGGGTATCATCTGGAGTTATCTTCACTAAGATATTTGTGCCTGGGCTGGAATGACTAGAAGGCTGGATGCAGCTGGAAGTGTCACTAGCATATCTTATACATGGGGCTCCCTGTGGGGCCTGGGTTTCCTTGTACCTTCACAGGGCTCTGAGAGCGAATGGTCTACCCAACATCCAATGGCCTTCCCAACTTCCTTGCACAGTTGCTTTGTGTCACTTCTGCTGAACTCATTAAGTTGAAGCAGATACACCTCTGCTAAAAGTAAGGAGGCAGATCCAAAAACCCACAAGTGCTTTTTAAACCCAAGCATAAAATCTATCTTTATGTCTCCCCCAAAGTACATAGTACCTATTTTAATAGGATCTCTTTAAATATTTGTTGAATGAAGTAGTACGGACAATGCTCTATATAGTTCATAATGATTCTAACATCTATTGGAAGATAATAGAACCATATTCTTTTAAAGTGCACTGTGCTGAGCAAAAAAAATGTACAAGTGAGTTTATTCAGGGAGATCAGAGTAGAGCACTTACAGAGAAGAAATCCACATGAATCTTTAATCCCAATCCATTTTTCTTAAGTGTGTACCATTGGTGGTAAACAGGATCTGGGTAAAAATAATGCTTCTAATCTATCTAGGGAATAACCAAAAGCAAATATTCTATGGTATTGTTATTTTGATAAATAGAGCAGGGTTCTGGGTTTTCTGGATAATTTTGAAGTTTTCATTTCATTTCCATGGGAGAAGTTACAATTATAGAGCATCTCTATGATCTTTTCAGGAAGTCTCACTCCTGGGTTTAGGACAGGTACGTGTCACCTAACAATGGGGATACTTTCTGAGAAGTTTGTTAGGTGAATTTGTTGTGTGAACTTCATGAAAAATCGTACATCTACTAAACGACACTTACCATGAATGGAGCTGGCAGGACTGGAAGGTGCCTGGGTGAGTCAGTGATGACTGGTGAGTGAATGTGAAGGCCTAGGACATTACTGTTCATGGCTGTCAACTGGGTAAATACTGTCCCACAAGCCCTCCCCCCTCTTCTTTCTGACTGGGTCAGAAGTAGAACATCAAAGCTATTAATGCTTCTCCATGATCAGACATATAAACCAGATTGTTTAGAAACACTGAGGAGAAACTGTCTAGGTAAGAAATAGAGCACCATAATAGTGATGGTGAAGAGGGAATGAAAGGTAGCCTGAGGGTCACTAGGCAGAAGAAATCGAGATAGAGAGAGAAAGGACCAGGGCATTGTCACGGCATTGTGGTTTTGGTTAAGGCATGTTGAAGCAATGGTCAGATTAAGGACCTTTGTAGTAGTAAAAAAAAAGTTTAACATGGAGAAGGTGTAGAACTAAGTATTCAATATATTGACAGGAAATTTGTTTGTGGTTCCATTGACCCTGTGTGGCACAAAGGGCTTGCTCTGGCAATGAACTGATGGAAGAAATACTACTCATCCAGGCCTAAATCACCACAACCTGAAAATATTTCCAAAGCCAGGGGACACGTTGGCTCCACACTGCCACACAAAGCTCTTTACTAAAACGGCAGCAGCATTTAGTACAGTAGACTCTCAGTAAAGCAGCACCCACGGGGAGTGGTAGATGCTGGATAAGTGTAAGTAGACTCTCTGTTAATCGGAACTCAAGCTACTGGCAAACACTCAAGCAACTGACCAAATCTCAAGTAACCAGCAAAAAATTTCTGCCGGTTGCTTGAGAGTGCTGGTTGCTGGAGTACTTACTAAGGGAGCGCCTACGGATCTGTGCTCTTGTATAGGATCTTAGGTCCTCAACAAAGGATTTATTGCAATGTGCTCTGAAATCCATCAGGCTAGACCTGGGAGTGACATAGCACCTTCTGAGTATGTAGAGCTGGGGGTCAAACTCTGTGCTGAAAAAGGTCAGTGGCTGACTGATTGGAATGTAATCTGTGTACTCAAAATTGAGGTGCTGTGAGTGAGAGGGAATCTCTTGCCAAGCCCTACAGATGTTACTCCCATCAGTGGGGAAAAAAAAAAAAAAATTCTCCTGAGCCACACACTCTTCCATTTCTCATAAGAAATTTAGCTCCATTATCATCTTATGGGATCACCATTGTATACATGATCTGTCCTTGGTGGGAATGTCATTATGTGGTGCATGACTGGATAACAATAGAAAATGCCAGATTTGTGTTAGTGCGTTGGATTAAAATTTTTTACGCAGCAAAATTTTTTCAGATCTATTTCTTATTTCTTTAAACTGTTGAAGTAATTAGTTGGCTCTCTACCATTTGTTTTCAAAGTTGAGTTTCAAGTTTGTTTCAGCATTTTGATCAGATGAATAATAGCACCCCCCTCCCCAAAGGCTCCAGTTATAACCCCCAGAGCCTGTGGCTATATTTCTTCACATGATAAGAGAGACTTTGAAGATATGATGTGATTCATTTAAGGATCTTGAGATGGGGAGATTAGCAAGGATTACCTGAGTGGGCCCAATGTGATCACAAGAGTCCTTAAAAGAAGCAGGAAGGCAGCAATATAAGATGAATAAACAAAAGCTAGAGGCTGGAGAAATGTGAAGAAGTCATGAGCCAAATAATTCAGGTGGCCTCTAGAAACTGACAAAGGCAAGGAAATGGATTCTTCTACACCAGTAGAAACCATCCCTGCCAACACCAGACTTTAGCCTAGTACGACTCATTTTGGATCTCTGACCTCCAGAACTGTAAGATAATAAATTTATTTTAAGTTACTAAGTTCCTGGCAGTAAAACAAAAATTTCAAGACATAAAGCTGTACCTCCCATTAGATTGATCTGAATATTGGTGTTAATATTTGATTGCTACACTAAGTAACCAAGTGACCACATCACTGTAAAAATATAATCTGTTGTGGGTTTAGATTTCATTGATAATGAGGAAATATTATATAAGTCCATCTTTGAGAAAATTCCTAAGTAAAAATTCAGAATAATAAAATCAGAGAAATGTTTGGCTAGTCATGTTGCCAAAGGATGTTTTGTTTATCAAAGGCAAATTTACTTCATGAGTCTTAAACATTGAGCCACACTAAAACATTTCAGAAGTGAATCAAATGAGACAATTGCTGTTTGCTTCCAAATTTTGGAAGTGTACCTATTGTACAAAGAAATCAAGCAAAAAATAAGTAATAAATAAAAGATAAAAAGAAAATTTTAAAAAATGAAAATAATTTTTTTGAGCACAAAAAATCTCTAAAATAGGTTTGGGATTAATAGTCTTAATGCTTTATCCTATATTCTGCCATAGTGCCCAAATGTAACCAGTTGTAAAAATGAAGTAAGATATTATGCAGAGGTACCTGGGATCATAACTGGTGCTGTTACTAATAGTGGTTGTATAAAAAATTAGTTGAGTGTGAGTAGAGGTGGTGGTAGCAGCTGTGTTTATTGGATGAAGTGATGGATGTCACACTCCCAGCTTAGTTTAGAGAGATGAACTTTCTCTTTTTTCAGTAAGAGAGGAAAAAAAGGGCCCCTTCACCCTGGCCCTATGCCAGGGTCTCAAACTACTAATATTAGCTATCGTAAATAACTTGTGTCAAAACTACCATACTCAAGACCATCATATTTTCATAATACTAGAGAGTCTCTGAACATAAAATAAGTTTTTAAGTATTTAATATGTGTTTTACTTCAGAGTACTCTTAACAATGAGTCAACAAATTTAACAAGTGGATGCTTTAGTAGATCATTGTTCAGCATTTGCCAAAAGGCAAATACCTGATTAATTGTTCTCCCTTCTCTCTCTTTCTCTCTTTTAAGAATATTAGTAAAGGGTTTTTCACTGATACCACAATGGTACAGCCTCTCAAAATCTCACGGAGCAGATTGGGAGCCAACAACCTACCCTCATTAAATGTAAACACAAGCTGCCTCAGAATTCAGCTAGCTAATTAGATGGCTAAAAAGCTGTGAGTAGGGGGTGGGGAATTTACCTGGAAGTGATGTTTGTACATCGGCATTTTACACAAGACTGAAGACATTTCACAACCTAGTTGGATGGTCCCTAGTCCCAGGACTTGTTGGTGCCTCCATAGAGCTTCATTCATAATTTTTCTAAGCTTGTACTGATGACAATGGAGAAAAGTAATGATTCCTTCCCATTCCTCAACAGATCAGCGAAGACTCAGTCTCTATATGGAATCTGAGATTGTGCTTAACAGGAGTTTGTTCCACTGAGAAGTAGAACATTGATGATAACTTGAATTCACTGTTTGTACAAAAGAATTGTGCCCAATAGTAATAATGTTCTTTCTAACCTAAATTCAATGTGTGACCCCCAACACAGATAAGCTTTAAGATTTCTTTCAGAGCTAAAATTATATAATTTTATATTATAAGCTAGTTGTCTTTTCCAACATACGGCAGTATTATTACTTTTTAAAGGATTGGTTTCCAAGTAGGAGTGACTTTCCCTCCTAGGGGACATTTGGCAATCAATATCCTGGGACATTTATGTTTGTTACAACTGGTGCTGGGTGCTATGGTTGTTATAACTGGTGGCACCTGGTGGATTGCTATGGACTGAATGTTTGTGACCCCTCTCCCCCAAATTCATGTGTTCACATACCTCATTCATTCACATATTTAATGTGGTAGTATTTGTGGTATTTGAAGGTGTAGTATTGGGAGGTAATTAGGTCATGAATCTCTATGATGGGATTAGTTGTATTATTAGAGAGAACTAGATAGCTCTTGCTCTCTCTACCTACCATCATGTGAGGGTACAATGAGCAGACAGACATCACTAAAACAGGAAAAGGGCATTTACCAAGAACTCAACCATGCTAGCTTCCAGAACTGTGAGAAATAAATGAGTGGTATGTAAGCCACCCAGTCTTTGATATTCTGTTATAGTATTCTATTCTGACTAAGACATGACTAGAGCCCAGAGATGCTGTTAACCATCCTATACTGAGTAGGACAGATCCCCACAACAAAAAATGATTGGCTCAAAATGCCATTAGTGCTGAGGTTGAGAAACCCATGAATGAGCGCGCGCCTGAGAGAACCATGTGGGTTAGGAAAGGAAACTTATGAGCAAAAGCCAGCAGTTGTATTTCCTGGGAACATTTTGCTAGTTGCCTAGTTGCAATTTTGCAATGTTGATTATTACATAAGAGGAAGCAAAGCATTCTCAGACTGAGTGGGAGACACAGATGTAAACTCTCTTAATTATGAGAAGGTTCCTCTGCCAAGGATGCTCAGTAATACAATTTGTGCATTTACACAAATAAAAAACATTGAAATGATCTATCCATTCATTTATACCACCCCCCGCCCTTTTTTTTTTTTTTTTTTTTTTTTTTGAAAGAAGCACCCATGAGAAATTCCATTCGCCTTAGGCATAGGAAAAGAATTCTCTGATGGGAACTCTTTATCATACCAGGATAAAGAATTAATTCTCAGTGGAAAATCTTACATAGCTTTCAGCTAGAGGCTCAGATCCACAAACATCAGGCTAGGGTGTGCCTATAAATACTTGATAGTCTAATGTGTAGGCTGACAACTTGGGCACCACCACCTGGGAACTTGTTACAAATGCAGAATCTCAGGCCACGCCCCAACCCACTAAATCAAAATTTGCATTGTGACAACGTGGGGGTGGATGGGAGAATCACTGTGCACTTCAAAGATCAAGATCACTGCTGGATGGTTTTCACTCTGTGATAACAAAGCCCTCATTTTTGAGACTGAATAAATTGGATGTTGCTCTTAGCAACATTGGCGGGCATTTGCTTATGACTAGTGATGTTTTGTTGGACAAGTCCATTCACCTTTTAGGGTTTCTGTATTCCCATTTGTAAAAAGAGGGAATGAAGATGAGAGGCTAAGTTCTTTCCACTTTTGACATTGTAGACAATATAAATTTTTCCTGAAGCATAAACATAATGTATAACTCTGAGTTGTCCTGATGAGTGTAAACTTAAGAAGAAGAGAGTCTCTGGCCAGTACATACCATAGATGCACAGACCCACATTAATAAATAGTTACTGAATTCTTGTGCAAAACATTCCACCTCCAACCTTGAAATGGAGTATGAAGTTGAGGTGTGCCTCTTGGTTGGCACCTTGGCCTATCCTTTGCGGCAGCATTCTTTGCCTACCTGGTGACCTGAACATCATGCATAAATGAACTCATTAGCAAGCACCAGCCTTGTCTGTTCAAGCAGGCTCCGCCCTGTGGCACAGTGGGCTCCTGTGCCATGCTTACTTGCTCCTGGTCGTGCTACTCAAATCCCAAAGGAGAGGTTGCCAACTGCCTTCTTCTAGCCAGGATCACTTGAGCACAGAAAGGCTGGCTGGGCCTAGGAACATCTGTCAGCAGCACTCACAAAGATGTATAGTGTCTGCAATGCCTCTTTCAAGAGCTACCTCTGGAAGGTGATTGGGCTCCGCTTTGCTCAAACAAGCTCTGGCTGGCTAGCAACCCCACAGGCAGTCAGCTTCCTGCTGGGCCAGTGGGGCCCCCGCAGATGGGTGAGCTCACGCCCATGGTTCCATTAGGAAGAGGCTGGACCTTAGAAATCGAAAAGACTCTCTTCCACCTCCACCCCCCCAAGCCAAGAAGGGAAAAGTTTATCATTCTTTCATGTCTTGCTAATGAGACAGAACAGCCACCTCCTCCTGCCCTTCCGTGAATGAAGCACAGTGACAGGCACACACAGGGGGGCAGACTGCTTCACTGAGACTGTTAACTTTAGACAACCCTCCCATAGGTAAGCGGAAACAACTGATTATCTGAGTCAACTGGAGAACTTAGAAAAATACCGATTCCTCATTTGGGGGCGCTAATTTATTTGTTGGTGATTTTTAGTTCTATGGGTGTTTCACATATTCAGCCTGGCATGGGAATCATTGGAGAAGGAAAAAGCATGAATTGGGGAACCAAAAGCCCAGATTGCTATTCAGCTCTACTGTACCTTCCCATGAACTCGAGCAAATAGCTCTTTCTCTGAGATTGTTGCTTGTTTTAAATATGTACTATATGCTTTAAAAAAAGTCTGTCTTTTATCATAATGGTAAAAATTATAAAATGGTTATTAATACTGGTACACTTTTAAACACTATAATAGGAGCCGTATTGCTGTAATCATTTCAAGGAGCAATTTGGCAAATATCTTTCAATATTTTAAAGGTGCATATCCTTCAATGCTAATATTCCCTTACTAAGAACTTATCACACAGAAATATCTCTAGAAGTGCACAAAAAATACATATTATAAAGGTGATTATTTCTGCAATGTTTGTAAAACAGTAAAAAAAAATGTAAACAAACTAAATTTTTCATTAATAAGGGACTGATTGGATAGTGTGTGGTATTGGAGCATAGTAAATCACTACCCAAATCCTAGAAAAAAAATTGAACTATAAGTGCAGTCATGCATCTGGGGAAGGGGAAAAAGTATTTCCTTACTCTACCCTTGTTTACTTCTCCTAGCTGGACTAGTTACAAAATAATAAAATCGACACAAGACTAGACTAACAGGAGAAAAAACAATTTAATATTTGCTCACAGAAGGGTCGTGATATTATGCTCAGATCAAAAAACGAGGCTCACAGAGGTAATAGAACTAGGTGCCTTTTTCTGCTTTAAATTTGTAAGAAATAAATGGGACAAAAAAAGTTATGTTCATTAAAAAAAGGATTTGAAGCAGGTATGGGTATTTGTTAATGAGAAACCTAAACAAAGTTTGGGCACAGGTAGGAAATTAGTGAAGGTGTTACAGGTTTGTTTATACATGCTTTGTTGACATTGGATTTTATAACTCTTGTGATAAGGTTGCCTCTCAGGCCTTCATGAGTAGGGAGGGCACCTATCATAGAGATTTAATTCTGCTTTTAGGGGGACAAAAGAGATTTAGAGATCTCTTCCTGCTCTTGCTGCTTCTCAGATGATTTTAGTTCAAAATAATCAATATGCTATGCTGAGATATCCAGAAAGGCCTTCCCTAGGCCCCAGCAGAGACAACAACTGTTAACTGAAGGAGATTAACACACACACACACGCACACACACACACTGCATGGAAAGGATCGCATATAAACAGAATACGAAAGTGCATACATCAGAACAGCAGGCCATTAAAAATGGCTGCCTCTAGAGAGTGGTTTGGGGAGATGATATTTTCACATTTTGTTTTATGCATTCCTTTACTCTGAATGTTTTGCAGCAACAGATATTACATTTGTAAATATGATTAATGTTTGGCTTTTATACATTGGACATATTACTTCTGTAAGCTGAAATGAATAATGAAGATGAACAATTTTTGATTACATAATATTACCAATCCTACTACCGTACTATTTTGTAATCAACATATCATCAACTGACTCATTGTGCATAACACTCCAGTAAAAGCCTTTCTTCTTGGTCTCTGTATGACTAATTGACTCTTTCTACTTGACCCCTTATTCCAGTTTATCTATTCTAGCTAGACTCCACAGAGCAAAGTGGTACTTACTAATTTCACAGGGGCAATTGGAAAAGAGAAGAATATAGGAGTTAGGTAGATCCTCTCAGAAAACCACCATTTAATTATACTTTTGGACCATCTCCAACACACCAAAATGCTCCTTCTTCTAGTAGTTGTTTTCAACCAAAGGCTATTATCTCATACAGTGTTATCAAGTATAACCAGCTTATACATTAGGTCCTCAGACTTTACTCAACTTATAGTTGAAAGTTTGTATTCTTTTACAATCTATTTCTTTCATACCCCGGCTATTATAACTACTTTTCTACTCTTGTTTCTATTAGTTTGACTTTTCTTTTTTTAGATTCAACATACAAATGATACTGTGCAGTATTTGTCATTCTCTGTTGGGTTTGTTTCACATAACATAATGCCCTCCAATTTCATCCATGTTGTTATAAATGACAGGATTTCCTTACTTTTTAAAGCTCAATACTTTTGTGTATATGTATGTATACACATGCACACACACAGTTTCTGGATCCATTCACCCATCAGTGAACAAATAGGTTGTTTCCATTATTTAGCTATTGGGATCAATGCTGGAATGAATAAGAGAGTACAGAAATCTTTCCAAGATGATGCTTTCATATAACGAGCATAACCAGAAGTGGGATTGCTGGATCATATGATAGTTTTATTTTTAATTTCTTGATAAACCTCCATACTATTTTCCAAAGTGGCTCACCAGTTTACATTCCCATCAACAGTATAGAAGGGGTCTTATGTCTTTATTAAAATTTTCACTTCATAAATGCCTTACTTTCCTGACCTTTGTGAGCATTCTTATGACCATGATTTTGAACTCTCTATCTGGTATATTACTTATATTTGTCTCATTAAGATTTGTTTCTGGAGATTTACCTTCTTTTGTTTGAAACATATTCCTATTTTTCATTTCCTTGACTCTGTGTTGGTTTCCATGCATTAGAAACAATAGCCACCTTAACCAGTCTTGACAGAGTGCTCTCATGTGGATGAATCTCTTCAATCATCCTGGCCTGAGCCCGATGGTTTCCTCTCAAGCCTTTGGTATTTTCCAAGCTGCTTCTTTGTTAGGAACTCCCAGAAGTTTAGGGTGCCAAGATGTCAGTGTCCCAAAAGGGAAGATCCCATTCAGTACCTAGCTGCGGACGAAATGAAAACTAAACCCTCAGTCAACAGCTGGGAATGTATGTAGGTAAGTCCTTTCAGGGAGAAACTGGGTGATGGGCGTATTTTTCTATTTCCTTTGTGACAGGCGAAGGTGCAGAGCCACAGGGGGTACATTCCTGTTGACTCGTGAATGGAGGCCCCATTGGCTATCAGAACCAGCCATACTGGGGACCTGGACTCACCCAAGTGGCAGCTGCAAAAGCTTGGGTCCTGACTTCTATACCTGTTCTTCCAAAGGTGACTTGGAGCAGGCTACAAGGACTCTGGAAGAGAGGTGTCTATCAGTTCACTTGGTCTCCAAGGAGACCAGCCCCTATGGGTGTGATAAATTAGAAGCCTGATTCTCAGGCAGCAGCTTTCAACGTAAGCAGATGGACTTTTTCTGGGAGAGACTAGCTAACTGGTGACTTTGCATTTCCTTTACCCTGAGTCTTGGGGGGATTGTCCTACAGCAAGTGCTTACAGGCCAGTTAAAAACCGTACCCTAGTTCTTGTGGACACAAGCCTCATTGGCTTTAAGAACTACATATTTTGGGGACCTGTCTCTCAGGAGCCTTAAAACTTGAGTTCCTAAATATTGGATTCAAACCCTTTGCTTCTCAGGGAAAGGCTGGAGGTTGGGAGTTCCTTCCCACTTGTATGGTGCTGTGTTGGGAGTGGGAGTTATGGCAAGAGTATGCTTCAAACATTCCTACCACTTTGGACATGGGTAGTTTCTCATTCACCCAATGTGTAGGAGTCAGCTGCTAGTTTCTGGATTTCTTTCAGAGGTAATTGCTGTGTGTATAGCAGTAGATTCCATGCATCCATGGGAGAGGAATTCAGGAGCCTCTTCTGTTATTATTTTGGTTGACCTCCCTGTTCAAAATTATCTTGATGATTTATTTCAAACCTTTAGATGTTCATGTATTTTTTTTCTCTTTACTTGAAGTGATTAAAGAGAATTAAAGAATTCAGACATTCCAATGTGTCTACCGGCACCATTATAAAACCAGAAAGAAAAAAAAAAAAAAATCAGCTACCATGAACTCTGTTGACATGCCTTCCAAATTGAATTATGAATGTTAAATGCTCTGCCCGTATCACTTATATCTGGCACATCAGTGTAAACCAAAATTAATTTTAGACTCTAATAAAGAAATATAAGCATTTATTTGAGAAAAAAGGTGCTGCAGCCTGAAAACAGAGATTCAGATAGCAACCTAAATTGTGTTACCCTGAGACAAAGGGGAGTGAAAGTTTCCATCCAGGTCCTCAGTTAGGCCTGTTTTATGGACATGATATAGCCAGATCATGCAGTTCTGATCAGAAAGGCAAATCTGAGTTGACAGAAAGAGGATACCAGGATTCCCTTGCAAGGTTGACTCAGTGTAGACAAGTGAGGCATACTGTGGGAAGCTGAGAGCTCAATTTGAGGTTCTTTCTGATATAGAGTACTTAAAAAGCCCGTCAGCAAATGGCCACTAGGATCTTATTAATAAAATTTGGGTTCTTGGTTGACGAAGGGGAGTCCATCTCAGCAGATAAATTCCTTCTTGGGGTTCACATCAAATGAATCTTTCTTCTCAGGGCCCGCAACAGGTTTTAGTAATCAAGTTGGAATCAGAATTATTTGTGTTCTTTTTCTTACATTTTTCATGTTCTTTTTTATTAAATCATTCCAAAAAGAAAATGTAAATTTGATTAAAACAAAGATATGTAAAATAGTGTATATATAGCATGATCAGAAAATTAATGCAAACTAACAGCAGAGAACATATAGAGTAATAGGTCAATGCAAGTAAGGGAGAGGTGAAAGTATAACACAAACGTGCAGGCTGTAAGGGTATAAATCATTGCTCTGGTTGTGTCCCGATTTGGTTTTAAGCTTTCTGATGTTCAAAATAAAAAGAGAGGCAATTACAGTTTGATGAGGCCCAAGCATGCTATTTTCCTAGTTCTTACACTAAGAAGGCTATGGATCTTTTCTCAGGGACTTAAATACAATCCCTACAGTAAAAGCCGTAATGTAGCTCATAAGACTTTTACCCTTCAACAAAATTAAGATCAAAAACTAAAAAAAAACAAAAAACTCAGTGAAACTCTTTCTGCAGATGGTCAAAAAAATATGGCTAAACTACAAAGAAATTTTTGTTGGTCAAACTTGATCAAAAGAAAAACTTGGAATATATTTGTATGTGATAGAAGAGACTACACAGTGAGTAGATCAGGTGTGGAAATTAAGTTATTCCACATAATAAAAAGCCAGGTTGAGGAATCTGTGTGCTTAAGCAGAGAAATGGCAGATAAGTTCAATATGTATGGGAGTATCAAAGGTATTACAAATTGTGTATATAAAATAAGAACTTTGAGACATAGGAAAAATTCACATGTCATCATCATGTGTGACTTATAGTCTATAAAACACACATAGAAAAACATTTTGTAGTTTCTGAAGACACTACAAAATGTCACTGTGAAAAATGTTCTATGAAACAAGCCAGTAGACATAAACTCAAAGCTCTTGTATACCCAATAGCCAGAATCTACTTTAAAGTATAAAATGAAAGTATAGCTTCCTCAAAACTCCCAAAGACTAGTGAAAATGTATGTATTGACTGTCTAGATTAACATAAAAGATAATTGGAAGTCCCTTTATATACTACAAAACTTTCTTGGTATTAATAACATGATTTCTAAATGAATTTTTACATGCTATAGTTTGTAAAATCAAGGACAATGTGAGTGTCTATTACTTAAGAACTGTCATATTTTTGTTTTTAACTGAGGTATTCTCATACATTTTTAAATCTAATTTTCAGCCAAGGACTTTTTTTGTTTTTTGATACGCAAATATAGGAATACATTTTGTAAATGGCCTTTGTGCAGAAGTCCACATTAGTTTCCTAGGAAAGATGAAATTCTGTCAAGAGCAAAGAGCTTTCTGGAATATCCTAACTGATTATGGATGTTCAGTGGGAGACATTAATTCCATATCTCACTCGAATCAAGGAGAAAAACCTAAAAAATTAGGTCAGTCAAATGGTTATAGAGCCATTTCTCACTTAACAACCTACCTGTTTAACAACCTCTCAGACTTGATAACCAGTTCTCCATCATGGAAAATCCCATATCAGTCTGTGTGAGTCTCAGGAATCCCCTTCCTCAGCCTTTGTCTTGTTCTTGATGTCAGTTATCATTCACTACACAAAGTGTGTGCTATCACATTAAGTCTACATATTTTGTTTTTGTGTGTGATTATGTACTGAAAAATACATACCCCATAGCACCACAGCACACTATAAGACATCTGCCTTTAAGGTCCTGGCTTATTGACCAATTTGCTTAATGACCTAGTCGTGGTAACAGAACTTGATCATTAAGTGAGGAGTGCCTGTATTAATTTACTAGACAAATGAGGGGCACATGAGGTAGAACATCAATTTCCTCTATTGTAGAAATAATAATTTCCCAGTATTAATTCCTCAGTACATTCCACAGTAGTCATCCTGCCTTACTAAGGAGTAGCCCACAGTGTAACACGTGAAATTCAAGAGAAATTGCAACTGCTTGATGAATGTAGTTAAACCAAGGATTCAACTCTTGTAGCCTACTGAAGACCATCCTGAAATATTTTCTAAAAAGTTTGAACTTAGAAGTCAGATGACCTGAGTGTAATCTTTGATGCCACCAATTACTAGCTATGTGGTGTGGAACAATCTTCTTGGATTCTTTTTTTCCATAAAAACTCAATTTATAGTGTAGTAGTCAGAATCAATTTCAGAAATGGGTATGAATTGCTGTGCAAATAAAGCATTGAACCAAAGTACGCTGCACTGCGTTCAGGAAAGAAAAGCTTTTCTGATAGTTTTGGGGTCACCTATTTGCTTTTAATGGTCTTTTCTTAGACCCTACTAGGTGATAACATCATAATATAGATCAAAAATTATTTTCTTTTATACACAAGCATTTAGATGCATAGCTACAAAAAGCATCCTCCAAATAGCTTTGTTAACTTTCAGTGCAGAATAAACACCTAAAGATGTACACTGACACTGTATGTGTAATGTCTAACTTACCATAGTAAAGACAGTTCTTTTCCTAGGAATAAGTTTTTTCCAGAAAAAAAACCAAGAAAATTTTAGGGTTATCTGGGAAGAGCAGACATATTTATTAAAATCCTTCTTCAGAAGCACATGTGGGGCTGTAAGCAATGTATTTCCTGGCTTCTGACATAAGCTAAACATCTGGAAAAGGCAAAATTGTAATGAAACTGAGTTGGCTGTGTTCTTCCACAGTTCTTTGCACTGCCAAGGTAAGGCGGGGGGCCATCAGGAACCACCATCCTCTCATGAAGTGGAGACTCTTTTGGAGGCCCAGATGTAGCTGAGGGTAAAGAGGAGGAGGGATGAGAATGATCTCACAGAATGACCAGGAAGAGGTTCAGAGACCAGCTCTTCTATTCTTGAGAAATGATTACGATGGAGGAGTACATGTTTTGTTGTTGTTGTTGTTTTCCAGATACCTCCCTTGTCATCTTAAAATCTATAACCACTGTATCAGTTTCCTACTGCTGCTGTAACAAGTCACCGTAAGCTTATTGGCTTAAACAATACATACTTATTACCTTTCAGTTCTGGAGGTCAGAGTCATAAAGGCAAGATGTCAGCAGAGCTGCCTTCCTTCTGAAGGCTCTAGGGGAGAGTTCCTTGTGTTTTCTAGCTTCTAGAGGCTTCCTGTATTCCTTGGCCTGTGACCCTCCATCTTCAAAGTCAGCCGCAGAGTATATTTACATCAATCTGTGTGTGTGTGTGTGTGTGTGTGTGTGTGTGTGTGTGACCTCTGCTTCTGTTATACCTCTCCTTCTCTGACTCTGACCCTCACACTTTCCTCTTAATAAGGACTGTTATTATACATTGGGCCTGCTGACATAATGAGGGATAACTTTCCCATCTCAAGGTCCTTCTTAATAACATTTGTGGGGAAGACCCTCTTGCCCCATAATCTGGGGATTAGAATATGAACAGCTTTGTGTGTGTGTGTGTGTGTGTGTGTGTTGGGGGGAGGGACATTCCATCTACCATGACCATCATTTGATTGCTTTTTAAAATAGTTTCATCATGGGGAAGCCGGGATGGCTCAGTGGGTTGGGCGCTCACTTTGCAGCCTCGGGGACTGAGGATCGAATCCCGGCCCCGGCCCGTGCGGAACCATATGCTGAACTGGGAGCTCCCCCAGTTCAGTTCTCTCTCTGCCTCTGTCTCTGTATCTCTCTCTCTCTCTCTCTCTCTCTCTCTCTCTCTCTCTCTCTCTCTCTGTCAAAAATAAATAAATAAATAAAATAGTTTCATCATGTGTAATACTGGGATAAATATAATGTGTATTAAGCAACAGCAAAGCACTTGCATGGTGGTTGTCAGAAGACCTCTTTGAAAGTGCTCTTCAGAAATGCAGAACCAAGATTCTGTCTTCCCTGCTGACTGTGTGGCCTGAGGGCCTGTTTGCCTCTTTGGCCTCAATTTCCTCATCTCTAGTGTATCACTTGAGTTTTCTTATCAGTTGACGAGAATTGGCAGTGATGACTTCAGTTTCAAATGACCTCTCCTACAAAAGTAATACCTTACAAACACTAACAGTCTCACCCATTTATTTATAGGAGGATAGAGGAGGTATTGCACATGTATCCACACACCAACTCTCACTCAAGTCTTTCAGCTCTGGGTTCCTTCGGTTTACTCTGATCCAGCAAAGAAAACAGATGATATGAAGGATAGGAAATGGTAGAGGATGTAAGACAACTATGATTGGAAATATTGGAGGGGGACAAAAAGCAAATAATTTCATGGACATTGCAAATAGTTTTAAGTTATCAGCATCAAAGAGAATGATCATGGAAAAAATGTGATAGTTTCTGGAAAGGCAGACAGGATCGAATCATTATTCATAACCATTATTCCTTTATCTCAAGGTGCTACTTCTGTATGAAGCCAATCTGTCTCCTGTAAATGCTTCTAAGCTTTACTGGCCATTATTTTATCTAAAAGCACTCATGGATAGCATATTTCTCTTCAATATGTTCTATATATCACTGTATTTACCAACTACATCTTTATAAGAAACACTATTTTTCCATGTATAAGCATGTATAAGACAATGCCTACTTTTCTAACCCAACATTAAGAAATCAATACCTGGGTTACTCCCAGGTATAAGACAACTCCCAATTTTTGGTTTAACGATTTTAAACAAAAGTATCATCTTATACATGTAAAAATACGGTACTTCATATCCTACCTTAAAAGAATTGTGGCAATTTATCATTTATATGAAAACAAAGCAAAACAAAAATAAGTGGTGCTATCAAGAGGGAAGTAGCAAATAAAGTAGGGGTCATAGACAGGAGCCCAAGTAACTTTGCTGAAATAAAGGCCTGTAACAAACCTGAAGTCTCTGCTTCCCAGCAGCACAGAGGTAAATGAAATAAGTTATACAAGGTTTTGCCAGAAGAGAACAACCTTTTTCTAAATCAAAACTCTTAGTTCTGCATCTCATCAAAGCCATTGAACAAAAAGTGGACAATAAGGGCCATGAACAGCAATTTGTATCAATTGTGTTGCTTCATAATAGCAGTAATGGTGATGGTGGTGGTACTGTTTTGGACAGAACTTTTCCCCACTGCTCAGGTTCCCATGAGAAAGGATGAGTACTTCCCTGGCCTATCCTTTAATTCTCATGTTAAAGAGGATGAGTGTGTGACAGCCATTGTCCACACTCTTCAAATACCCAATAGGAATCTTTGAACGGTTTTGAGCATGAGGAATTTGGTCTCCTTTTCCTTTTCTCTCTCTCTCTGGAACTGTAAGAGGCAGTTTCATGGAAAACTAGACTGTCTCTGCCCACTCAAAATATCCCAGAATAGTCTCTTCTGAGTTCTAGATTGGAGATTGGGGAATGGAGTTGGCAGTCCCCATTTGACTCTCACGTTGTTATGGTTTCTTATAACAATGACATGATTTTGTTTTTGTTTTCTGTTTCCTCTCTTTTGTTATTTCTCAATAGCTTCAAAATTCAAATGAAAAAGGAAGGTGCCATTTATCTTTTATTGGGAACTTTAAGTTATCCACCAAAATCTATTTCTTCTTTTTCCAAAGAAAAAGAATTGTAGTTGGGCAGAGGGTGTAGCCGGGTGTGGCCCTGTGACTAAATTTGTGGGTACAGAATGTTGAGCAGTGGTGATGTGTGCAACTTCTAACTTACTCTCAAAGATCCTTGGCCTGGACATGTCCCTTCTTTTCCTTCCTCCTGGTTGGGAAAGGCAGTGTTAGAAGCACGTTGAGGAAGGAAGTGTTGTCCTACCAGTCTGGGACAGCTTTGTAGAATAGAGCCCACTCAACATTTATGAGGGCTGTCCTGAACGTATCCAGCCCATGTAACAATTCTTGTTATATTGACAATGGCTGGATTTTTTCCAAGACAGCCCTCACATTTGTGAAATAATGCATGGGGTTTTTTTGTTGGGTTTTTTTTTTTTTTTTTTGGTCTCTTTATTATATTACCTTGACCTTTACCCTAATACAAACTCCAAAAAATAGTAAGATCAGTTTTTTAACACTTACTATCATGCTAGTTACTATGCTGCGTACTTTGTGAGCATTGTCTCACTTGATTCTGAGAAAGATCTTATAAGGTAGTCCTTATATTCTTTTTTCACAGAGGCAGGAACTAAGACACAGAAAGGTTAAATCAGCTCCCCAGATTGTACATCTAGCAAAGGGACAAGCACAGCCAGACTTCAGATTCAATGGACCCGGAGTCTTAAACTCTGTGGTATACTGCGTTTTACAAGGACTCAAAGCTGAGTGCCCAAGTCAGGCTTCAGAGCTATTTCCATACAACATAAGAATAACATAGTTTGGAGATGGAGAATCGTTCATGCTAGCCCTTTCAAATAACAGTTGTCACTGCAGTCAAGAAAAGGGAGGCAGACAAGAGAAGAAGAAACATTTTACTTGGAAAAACCGCAGACTAGTCGTAAGAGCTGGAGACAGTTCTGTATGGGCCTCTCGTGTTCCCACAAATTTTGGGAGCAGAGGCACTGGCTGCTTGTGTTCTGAACAATCATTTCAAGGATGCTTGTATAGTGAATAGCCTAAGAAGACAGTGTCTCTCTTCAGACATAAACATGGTAAAAGTTTATGGTGAGGTCAATTATATCAGTTTTGTCACTTTTTCTAGCAATAATTGCTTGTCAGAGAGAATATGTGGACAAGAACTATAGATTAGAGTAGCTGTTACCAATAAGGGAATGGGCAGTTTCGGAGCACAAGCAAAAATATTGCTGAAATCGTGATACTAAGGTCTAGCCAGGGGTCTCCAAACTACGGCCTGTGGGCCGGACACAGCCCGCGAGGCCCTCTCATCCAGCCCGTGGAGACCTTTTTATTTGAATAAAATAATATTAAATAAATAATTCAAAACAACATCTATGTTTTGATTCTTTTTTATTTGGACCTTGAGTGTGTAGTCGGCCCCCAAACTGCTGTTTGATAGTTAATGCGGCCCACAGGCTGAAAAGTTTGGAGACCCCTGAGTCTTAGCATAATAACCTTTAGGTCCTCCATGTTGTTACAATGGCAAGATTCCATTAATCTGTATTGTTGAGTAATATTCCTACATATAAATATCACATCTTATCCATTCATCTATTGGATATCTATGTTGCTTACATTATCTTGATTATTACTAATAATGCTGCAATTAACAAAGAGATGTATATATCTCTTAGAGTTAGTTTTGTTTTCTTTGGACAAATACCCAGAGTTGGAATTGCTGGATAAAGTAGTTCCTTCTTTCATTTTTTGGGAAACCTCCCTACTGTTTTCCATAGCAGCTGCACTAATTTACAATCTTACCAATATTGTACAAAGGTTTCCTTTTCTTCACATCCTTGTTAACCTTTGTTATTTGTTGATTTATTGATGATAGCCATCCTTATAGGTGTGAGGTGATATCCCATTATGGTTTTAATTTGCATTTCCAGGATGATTAGTGATACTGAGCGTCTTTTCATGTTTTTTGGTTATCAGTATGTCTTCTTAGGAAAAATGTCTGTTCAGGTTCCCTGCCCATTTTTTTAATTGGATTTATTTTTTTTTTTAGTGTTGAGCTGTATGAGTTCTGTATATATTTTTGACATTAACCCCTTATCTGATATATCATTTGCTAATATATATTCTCCTATTCAGTTAGTTGTCTTTTTGTTTTGTTGGTTTCCTTTACTACCGTATGTGAAAACTTCTCAGTTTCATGTAGTCCCACTTGGTTTTTCTTTTGTTTCCCTTGCTTAAGAAGATAGATCCAAAAGGATGATGCTAAGAATGATGTTAGAATTTACTGCCTATGTTTACTTTTAGGAGTTCTATGGTTTCAGGTCTAACATTTAAGTCTTTAGTCCATTTTGAGTTTATTCTTGTGTATGGTGTAATAAACTTGTCCAATTTCATTTTTTGCATGTATCTGTGCAGTTTTGCTTATTGAAAACATTGTCTTTACCCCATTGTATAGCCTTGCCTCCTTTGTTAATTGACCATATAAACAAAGATTTACCAGTATTTCTAGGATCACTATTCTATCCTACCAATCTATATATATTTTCATGTCAGTACCATACTGTTTTGATTACTATAGCTTTGTAGTAGTTTGAGATCAGGGAGCATAACTCCCATTTTGTTCTGCTCAAGATTTCATTGGCTAATTACAGTCTTTTAAGGGTCCATATAAATTTTAGGATTAGTTCTAATTCTGACAATGTCATTGGTATTTTAATAGGGGTTGCATTGAATCTGTATGCTATTTTAGGTAGTAAGGACATTTTAATAATATTAATTCTCCCAATCCACGAGGAAGGGATATAAATATGATCTTTAAACTATTTTGAAATAATTTTAGATATACATAGAAGACATATGAGGCTATCCAGGAAATATCCAGCCAAGTATCCATTCTTATAATATCGACAATGGCTGGATTCCTTCTGGACATCCCTCATAAAGATATAGATTTCATTTTTTTTCTTCATTCAGGTTCCTGGAACTTTGTCATTCACAGCCATGGTACATTGGTCAAAACTAGAAAACTAACATTGGTATAATGCTATTAGTTAAGCTAAACTTCTCAGGTTTCTGCAGCTTTTTCCACTAATACCCTTTTATTAGATGCAATCCAGGATTCCATATTATATTTAGAGATCATGCTTCCTTAGTCTTCTCTGATCTGTGATAATATCTTGGTCTCTTGTGTTTCATGACTTCAATACTTTAAAGAACACTTTCAGGAATTTTGTGAGTATCCCTCAATTTGCATTCATCTAACATTTTCTCATGATTAGACTTGGGTTATGTGTTGTTGAGAATACCACAGAGCTGAAGTGTACTTGTCATACAATTGTATCAGGGAAGACATGCTATCATGATTATCAGTGGTGATGTTACTTGGTCTTGATCCCCTGGTTAAAGCAGCACTTGCCAGAGTCCTACAATGTAAACTTGTTTTTGTGTTCTATTCTTTGCAAGCAAGTTGCTGAGTCCAGCCCATACTCCAGGCATTAAGCTCTATCCACTTAGAGGATGTAGTATCTACAAAATTATTTGGGATTCTTCTGTAAGTTTTGTCCCTTCTCGCTCATTTATTTATCCAATCATTTATTTATATCAGGATGGACTCATGTAAAATAAATATTACTATTGGGTTGTAATCTAAGGCTATCATTTTTGTTGCTCAAATTGTTCCAGTTTTGGTCATTAGAAACTAAGTGTTCTATATAAATTATTTATTGACTCTTCCAACAATCCAGTGAAGGAGGTATTACCATTATACTTATTTTGTAACAAAGGAAACTCAGGCTCAGAAAGAATAAGGAACTTTCCCAATGAAGCCAGTAGTCTGACTCCAAAGTCTGTGTGCTTTGCTATGCAGCTTTCAAAGGGAAAGTATGCTTCATAAACATCAAATAAAGTGTCTTTTTATCTTACCTCTTTAGTAAGAAGATAAAAGAATTTAGATAAAAGAATTTGAGGGATTCACCATAAAGGTAGTAGTTGCAATAGGAACGAGCTTTCAGATAGAACACAGGGAAAGAACCAATAAATGGTTAGAACTAAGCTGGTTGCCAGGTGGGAGGAGGGGTAAGTAGGTAACCAAGGAAAGTGAAAGGTTGCAGAACAACTAATATTATGGCAGCTAAGGGGCGGG
>PVKE010023543.1:0-24553 GCA_004027555.1 Craseonycteris thonglongyai | reverse complement strand
TGTTTTTTCTTTTCCTTCAAAATCCCCCTGTACAAGGACATAACCCCGTCAACGCGATGGCTGAACTCGACAGCTCGAACCATATTGTCGTCAATGTCTTGTGCAAATTGTTGCATCGCTCTTGCCATGTTGCACAATTGTTGCAGATTCTCCAGGGTAAGGCCACGCTTTTCAGTTTCTTCTTCGTCTTCCTCTTCGTGTTCTTCCTCACTTGCAGACTTTGTCATCTCAAGGAGGTCTTCATCGGTCTCTCATCGGTCGATGTCGCACCGGAAACCCATCACACGCCTTTATGAGAGCCCGTGGGATGGACTGTGAGTCAACTCATCTCTTTGTTTGACATGCAGGGATCCTTCTCTCTCGCGCATCCACATGAAACAACGCTCCTTTCCGCCATGTGGCTGCCGACATGGTTGTATGTTTTCATTTTTATTTTTTGATGAATATTTTGGGAAAACCCGCGAAGCACTGAAGCCGCAAAACATGAAGCACGAAGTGGCGAGGGAACACTGTATTCTGTAAAAACCAACTTCTGAGAAGTTAAAGATAGAGGAATATTCTAAGTGTGCTTTTTACAAACTACTTTTCTTAACATGAGAATTGAGGAGCAATTGAGTAAGATGAAAATGATCTCCGGGGTATTTTAGAGTAGAAGTAATGACACCTTTCTAGGTCATTTGTGTTTTAGAGACCTAGATTTAAACCATGCCAGTAGGCTCTTCTGTCTGGCAGTTTGGCAACACCATATTGGCAGAAGCAATTATGGGTGAGTTATGCTAATCATAATGAAACTCGAGGGATAACCCTGGAACCCAAATTATAGTTTAATTTCTACAATTACAATTAATCTCTCCAATTAGGTGTACATAGCACATCCTAATGCTCAGTTACCCTTCATATCTTTATGCAGATGCTGCTTTCTAATCTCTATTTGCCATGCACACCTGAAGAGTGCCATAATTATTCCAAACACCATGAACTTCATTCTGAATTGAAAATTCTATTTCCAAAAAGTTATTTGAGTCAGAGAAAAATACTTAGAAAAATTCATCCAAAAGCACAAGCTACTACCATTGGAAGGAGATTTCCCTTTCATTTTTCCCCCCACTTGGGACCTATTGTCATTTATTGTTCATTTACTAACCCCAGAAACATTTGCAAAATCCTTGTTATATGTCTAGCTTTGTTTTAGGTGCTGGAAATTAAAAAACATAATAAAAATAATGGTGGTATGCTTGACCTTAAAGAGATTATAGTCTCTACAAAGGTGTTACATAGGGCATATAACACAGAGGTCTCCATTCATCCATTTCAACAAGTAATTATTGAGTTTCTTGTTTATGCCAGAAACAGTACAGGCATTTTGGATAAAGCATTACATGAAATAAACAAAATTCTTGCCCTTTATAGAGCTTATAGTCTAAGAAAGCTATGATTGATATGTAAAATATATAAGCAAGCATGTACCAGGGTGGATTGATCAGATTTGTGGCCTCACTTAATTATCTCACTATATCCAAGCCCCTTTGCAGTGTGGCTTTGCACCAACCTTCAATCTGGGCTTCTTCTTAAACTTATTTTAGAAAATAGAATGTGATGGAAGTGACTGTGTGTTTGTTCTAAACCTAAGCCTAAAGAAGTCTTGCACATTTCTATTCTCTTTGAATGCTACCTCTCAAATGAGAACAAACTGAAAGGCCATCCTGGACCAAGATGCTACCATCCAAGTCAGTAGCAGATCGTAGGTGATAGGTGAGCATAGGCAAAATTAACTGAGTTCAGTGCTAATCAGCAGAACCATCTAGGCTACCCATAGACTCATGAATATAAAACATACATTCATTATTATATGCCATTGAAGCTTTGTGATCATTTTTTAATACGGTGTTATTGTGGCAAGAGATAATTGACACATGTCATATATAGGATAATGAAGATTGCTAAGGAGAAAAGGTAAATAAGAAACATGGTATGCCAAGATCAGAAATTGGGGTGGAGCATTTGAAGAGATTGACAAGACATACTTCTGTGAGAAGTTGACTTTTGAGTAAAAATCTGAAGCAGGCGAGGGAGTGAGCAAGTAGGTATTGGTGTAAGGCCATTCCAACTGTAGGGCACACTGAGAGCAAAGACTCTGAGTATACTGAATGGCTGGAATATTTGAAGAACAGGTAGCATATTGGTGATGCTAGATCACAATGTACTAAAAAGAGAGTAAAAAGAGAGATAAGGTCAAAGTCTTACAGGACAAGGAGAGAGGGCCATATCATATAAGACCTGGTAGGTCATTTTAAGCTTTTTTGGGTTTTAATCTGAGTGAGATGGAAAATTATTGGGAGTATTGATTGATGGGTCTGGTATGTTTTATTGGTATCACTCCACACCTGTTTTAAAAGTAGATGATAGAGGTAGAAGGTGGTGGAAACACCACTGAGGAGACAAAACAATAATCTAAAAAGTTAGTAGTGTTAACATCCATTCAAGTTAAAAACTCTCATTAAACTAGTGATTGAGGGGGATTTTCTTAACTTGATAAAGAAAGACTATCTACAAAAACCCTACAGCTAACGTCATGCTTACTGGAGAGAAATGAAGCTTTCACACAACAGTCAGGTATAAGGCAAGGATGTTCCCTCTCACTATTTTTTTTTTAAACATCATACAGGAAGTTTATGCTAATTCAATAAAGCAAGCAAGAAAATAAAACATATGCAAATTGGGAAGAAAGACATAAAGCTGTCTTTGTTCACAGATGGCATAATCTGTGAACAAAGACAGAAAATCCAAAAAGAAAAAAAAAACTTTCTGGAATAATAAACAAATTTGCAGGATACAAGATATATAAATGCTAGTTGCTTTCCTATATAACAACAATGAAAAAGTAGAATTTACAGTTAAAAATACAGTGCCATTTATATTAACATCCAAAAAAATGAAATGCTTTGGTATAAATCTAAAACATATAAAACTCTAATGAATGAAATTAAGGAACTAAAGGATTAGAGATGTTTCATGTTCATGAATAGAAACATTCAATATCGTCAACATGTCATTTCTTCCCAACTTGATTTATAGATTCAAAGCAATCCCAATAAGAATCACAGTAAGTTATTTTATGAATATCAATACAATGATTCTAAATTTATTACAAGAGGCTTAGAATAGCCAGTGCAATATTGAAAAAGAAGTACAAAGTTGGAAGAAAAGAAAAGAAAGTAAACAGTAAAAAGGAAAATAAATTCTTGAACTAAATCTTACAGTTTATTTTTTAAAATAGCTCAGAATGAATCAGAGCTTTAAATATAAAGCATAAAATTATAAAACTTTTAGGAAAAACCTTCAAATTCCAGGGCTAAGAAAAGAGATCTTAAACTTGATACCAAAAGCATTACCCATAAAAGGAAATATTGATAAATTTGATCTCATCAAAATTTAAAATATTTCCTCTGCCAAAAACCCTGTTGAAAAGATGGAAAGAATAAGCTGCAGACTGAGAGAAAATATTTGCAAACAACATGTCTAAAAAAGGACTGGTACCTAGAATATATAAACAACTCTCAAAACTCAAGAAAAATGACACTACAAACAGAAAATGGCAAAAATCAGACCCAGACATTTCATTGAAGAGGATGTACAGATGGAAAATAAGCACGGAAAGAGATGTTCAAAACTACCATTACCAAAATGCTGATTAAAACCACAATGAAATAGTTCTTCATAACTATCCAAATGGCTACAATTTTCAAAAAGTGCTGAGGAAGATGTAGAGAAATTGGAGCACTCCTATACTTCTTGTGGGAGTGCAAAATGGTAAGGCTGCTCTGAAAAACAATTGGGCATTCCTTATAACACTAAACACTCAATTATCCTGCTGAGGCTAAGACTTGCTCACTGCAGCCCATCCCATCCCCAACATGACAGAACCCAGCTGAGATGAGCAGAGCCTCCTACCCAGCCAACAGCTAATTGCAGATGCATGAGTGAGCCTCGCCAAGAACAGAACCACCTAGATCTATGACCACACAGAATAGTAATAAGAAATGCTTTTATTATTGTTTTAAGCATGACATTTAGGGATGGTTGGAAAACAATTGAACATTCAATTATCATACAACTCAGCAATTGCACTCTTGAGCATTTATCTCAGAGAAGTGAAAATGATGTTCACAGAAAAACATTCATGGCAGTTTTATTCATAATATCCATAAACTGGAAACCATTCAGATGTCCTTCTATAGGTGAATAAATGGATACATCCATACCATGGAATATGAATTAGTGATACATGTAACGAACTGTTACCATAAACAAACACTTAGATGCATCTTAGAAAATTATACAGATTGATAAATCAATACTTGCATGTTACATATGTATGATTTTGTTTACATAACATTCTTGAAATGACAAAATTACTTTAGATGGTAAAGAGAATAGTGGTTGCTAGGGATAAGATATGAATTTAAATTTGGAAAGAGAGGTGGTCGAGGCTATAAAAGGGTAGCAGAATGAATCCTTATAATGATGAAACTGCTTTGTGTTTTGAATATAGAGATAGAAACACATTTCTGAACATGTGATAAAATTCCATGGAACTAAAATATGCACACACACACACACACACACACACACACACACAAATACACATATATACATATAGATGGCAAAATACGAATAAACTTGATGGATTTTTGTCAATGTCCATTTCCTGTTGTGATCCTGTACTGTAGTGACTTACCATTGGGATAAACTGGCTAAACTTTTCTTCATGCCCATCAACTGATGGATGAATAAAGAAATTGTGCTTTATCCATACAATGGAAGTTTATTTTGCAATAAATAGAACAAACTACTGGTATACACATTAACACAGAGGCATTTTGAAAAACATTGAGTGTAAGAAGACAGATACGATAGAGCAATTACTGTATGAATCCATTAATATACATTCTCAAACAGCCAAAAGTATGGATATCAGCAGAAAGTAGATCAAGTTGGCCTGGTACCAAGGGAAGGTTTTGAATTCCTGGGGTTAGACAGAAATTTAAGAAGTGATAAAAAGGTTCTATATTTTGATTATAGTGATTGTTACATAGGTCTGTTTTATGAAATTGCACAATTAAACTCATGCATGTTATTTTATGTGAAGGATACTTCAAAAAAGGTCATTTAAAATAGAAGTTACATCAGTGTGAGATAAATATGAAGTGATAATGTATTTATTTCATATAAAGTTGGTAGAGGTGATATTTAACCAGAGACATAAAATAAGTGAAAGTGGGAGAAAATATCTTAGTGAAAAATGTTTTATGTAGCAATAGTGGAAACTATATACAGTAGCCCAAGATTGTCTAACCCAAGGCTTGCGAGGTGCATATGGCCTGGAACTGCTTTGAACATGGCCCAACATAAATACAGAAACTTTCTTAAAACATTACAAGGGAAAGCTGGGGTGGCTCAGTGGGTTAAGCGCTCACTTTGAAGCCCTGAGGACCAAGGATCGAATCCTGGCCCCGGCTCATGCAGACCCATGTGCTGAACTGGGGTGTGCTTCCCTTGCAGGAGGCCCCCAGTTCAGTTCTCCCCCCCCCACCCCGGTTTGGCCCCTGGCACAAGGGGGCATGCCTCCCATGCGGGAGGCCCTCACCCCAGATCCCATCCTGCGCGGCCCCCTGCCCACCTGTGTGGAATGAAACCATGTTGAAAACTGATGACGGATGTACAACTATGGAGACTGCTCTGGGCCCTCCCCCTTCTCTCTGACTCTGTCTCTCTGTCAAAAACAATAAAATGAATCTTAAAAAAAAATTACAAAAATTCTGCAATCTTTTTTTAACTCATCAGCTATTGTTAGTGTTAGTGTATTTTATGTGTGGTCCAAGACAATTCTTCTTCCAATGTGGCCCAGGGAAGCCCAAAGGTTGTATACTGCTGATTACCGGTAGGCTGTTACTCTGAGTAAAACAAGTAGCCATTGGAGGTAAGAAGAATAACATGACCTATGTTTTAATGAAATTTCTTTAGCTACTATGTAAAGAATAGTGTCAGATCACATCATGTGAGAAATCATATTTTTCTTCTTTTAACGTCTTTGAATTTAGATTTTTGTTTCCATGAAATGCATATTTGTTCAAGTCCCAAGAATTAGCTTGACACTCAAGATATTCTGTGAATACATTTCAGAGCCTGTCTGTTTACTAAAATAAAATAGACTCTGTTAAGGTTTCTGTTAGCTCGACAGTTCATAGATATCAGGACCTATTTTCAGATATTCTAAAACTAATAAAATTAATAATTATTTAAAATGTGCTATGAAAAAAATCGAAGTAACTGCATCATACCGGTAGTTACAAAAGCATAGGATACCCAAATGATTTTGAAATGATTACATGGGATTTACATTTGAGAAACTTTTGTTGGTGCTTTTAAAAATGACTTTTTGTTTTGTATGTGAATAAAAATAGCACAGACCCAAGAACAGCCACACGCTGCCATCAGAGAACACAAGTCACAGAGCACGTGATTAACAAAAGAGTATCAAGTCACTACAAATCATGTAATTGTGCTAATGACTGTCATGTGTGGTAAAAATAGACAGCAAGCTCTCTCTGGCAGAATTAACAAGCAACTACCTAACATGGAGCATAGAAATTATAGTAAATAGAAAATGAAAAAAGAACAAGAGGAGTAGCAACGAGGAGGCGGAGGAGAGACTTCTAACAGTTGCTCGTATACACAGCTCATCATTTAACCCATTATTAGCATGGAGGCTGGTATTGTGATGGAAGAAAACCTTGCAAAAAGAACAACTCAACACACATGTCCCAGCAGGGTCCAAAATCAGGTCACAGCAATCCCAAACACTTTTCTGAGGAAAAGAGTCAACCGATTGACAGCTGCTCCAGAACACTGTTAAGCAGGTCGTTATTAGAGTCAGTTTGTGGTTTCAGTCTTATCTTTATAGCCCTAATTTTGCTTTATTTAGTTTACTTTTATTTCTCCTTATATGAACACTTTTAAAAACTATCAAAACAAATACCTTTGCTGTTATTTTCAAGAAAAAGAGAACAGGGCTTTTATCTAAATAAAGAATTTTTTTTTTTCTTTTTTCATTTACCACTGACATGGATATAATTGTGTGTGTGCCCATTCTGGAAAAAATATCCTAATTATGTCAACCAGCTCTCATCACCAATAACAGGCAATCTTATAACTATTTCATAACAGATTAACATAGTAATATTCAGTCAAAAAATGAAGATTTATCAACTTCCTCCATGACTACCTCAAAAGTTACAAATACATATTCATTTAATAACCATTTCCTTATAGTCTGTGATGTGCTTGAGGAAACATGGACAAATAAAACTAAGTTTCTGCGATCAGCTTAATAATCCATTGTGGGAATGAAGGTGTAGGGAGGGGATTGTTGAATGAGAAAGGAGTAAATAACAAGGCACAGGCAGAGGAAAAGGGAAGGAGATTTCAGAGAAAGATGGGATTAGTGTGTCTGGGTTTTGGAACACATAGTGTTGGCTGGAAAATGTGCAGAAGGTTTATTAGAGATCAGGCAAGAAGTATTAGATTTGGGAAAGGTTACAAACTGTCCTATACTATAGCGTTTCTCAAATTTTAATATGCATGTGAGTTACCTGAGGTTCCATGAATATCATAGGAAAGAACCTGGAATTCCACATTTCTTATAAATTCAGAGGTGGTATTGCTGATCTCTGAATAGAAAGATTATAAACCATGCAAAGAAACATGATTTTTATCCAGCATACCTTATGGAAATGCTATTGAATTCATATGAGGAGGGTATCCCCCCAAAATGGAGTTATCTTCTGGGGGGTGGGCCTTGTAGTATAGGTTTCTTCTACTAGGTGAGTGTTCTAGGAACACATCTGCACCCGTGTACCGGCTGGCGCTGCGGTGAGAACCTGTGTATGGCTTTGGTGAATTTTTTTTGGAGACTCCTTCAGTGCATTTGCCCACTTAGTGATGGGTAATTTACACGAACAATGTGTAGCATGACAATGCACTTGCCCACACTGCACTAAGTGTTCAGTAGTTTTTTATTTAAAAAGGCATGATCCCTGTGCCCCATCCTTCCTATTCACCTGATCCCATCCCAGGCAACTTTTTTGTTGTTTCCTGGGTGAAAAAAGCCCTAAAAGGGACATGTTTTGCTGATGCAAAAGAGGTGAAACAAAAAAATGGCATAAAAATCAAAGGGTTCAAAAACTGTTTGGAGCAGTGGAAAAAGTGTCTTTTGATAGGTGTATTGCATCAAATGGAGGGTACTTTGAAGTTGACTGAAGTTTAAACATGTAAGAATAAATACACAATTTTTTATAGATAAATTTTATATTTTTGGAGTACCCTTTCTATGGGCAAAGGAGAAATATGGTCAGATTTGTATTAAAAAAAAAATATTTTCATTACTGTAGAGGATGGCTTTCCTAACTTCCATACAGAAATGTGTAGGACCAAGTAAGATATATTAGGCTTTAAAACTATTCATTAAAAAATATCAGGTATTATTGTCTAGGGTACTCATTTTTCCTTGATATTGAATATTAAAAAATAAAATACATCCTGAAAAATAAACAAGACAGGCATGCAATGATTCTGAGATTTCATATACTGAATTGATTCACACCCTTGCATTTTTTAGTTGCCAGTAAGCATGATTGGATGATTTTCTGCATTGATAGAGGTTCACTATTTGTTTCCCAAATACAACAAATGTAGGCTTATGAAGGAAAAGAAGATGGTTGTGCCTGCCAAATGGTTTAGACACAGCAAGCAGAGATGTCTCTGAAGGGTCTCCATTCAATAACTGTGCCCGCTGTGTGTGTGTTTGTCCTGCACTTTAAAGGAGCCAAATTTGAGCAAGGGCCCGTGAGAATCATGATTAGTAAATCCTCCAGCCTTTACAAAGACATGCACTATTTGGTTTAAAAGCATAGCACTAGCACAGTTGTAATAGGACAGTATAGGACTATTTCTTTTTCCCAAAAGATGGTGAGTCAAAGGAACATGCATTAATTATTATTGGCAAGGACATAAAGCATCTTATTAAGGCCTAAACAGGACTTTGGAAACACATTAATAATGCCATTTACAAATTGGTCACTTGAAGTACCTATGAAAATAATGGCGGTAAATCACAGGTTTCAACGTGGAGGGTTGGTTATAAAAGAGTACTCTTTACACTTCTGGGAATCAAGCTGTTTAGAGGATAGGAGTAACACAATTTCTCCTGAGAAAGAAACTTTAAATTTCAAATGATTAATGGATATTTCCACTTTGACATCTCATGAACACATTCATGTTTTCAGGATTTCATGACCTGAATTTACTTACCAGGCTTCTCATTACACAAAATCAAGCATGTTACCCTTCTCTCGTGCTTTCCATTTCATTGCAACATAAAATGCACCCAGCTGCCCCAAACAAGAAAATTCAAAGTATCCCTGACCTGCAAATGAATGGATCTGATTCTGATTGGCATATAAATGGGAAAACTGAGCTAACTAATGTCCATAACTTCACACAGTCTCCAGATTGAACTCTATGTGGTATATATGGGGGATTGATCTGAATTACAGGGCACATGTTTGGAAAACTGAAGTGACAATTAAAATGTAGTTCTTAGAGTTGAGTGGGACATTCTGGCCTGAACCTAGCCATGCCAAGTACCTGAAAAAAATAACATTATCTGTTGGATTTAAATAAGGCACAGAGTCTTCTAATGGATTATTCAAAATGTCTCAGATACGATTCAGAATTACTCAGCATATTAAGAATCATGAAAATCTCAAATTGTATAGCAAAAGTTAATCAACGGATGCTAATGACAAGATGATACATATATTGAAATTATCTAACAAAGACATTGAAACAGCAATTTTAAAAATGCTCAGTGAATGAATACTTATATTTAAAATAAAATATAACTGCAAAAATATATAGATATAAACCAGAGCCAAATGGAAAGTTCCCAATGATAGAAAAATACAATACCTAAAATAAAAAACTCATTGGAAAGACTCAATAGCAAAACAAAGATGAATATAGATTAATAAAAATTATACAATCTGAACATTACAGAAAAATAATGATCATTAAAAATAAATGGAACCTAAGGGAGCTGCCGAGAAATAATCATAGGGCTAAAATTTGTGTCATGAGCGTCCCAGAAAAAGAGAAAACAAACAATATGCTGCTAAAAAAATCTTGAAGAAAATTTGCTGAGAACTTCCAAGTGCGGTAAAATCATAAATCTGTATTAGGCATAGAGACCCCTAAACAGTATTACCCCCAAGAAATTCATGCCTAAACATATCATAATCAAAAATTTGAAAACCCAAAATAAAAGCTGAAAAGCCTCCAGAAAAATGACATAACACCAGTAAAAGAGCAATGATTCAAATAATAGCAGATTTCTCAGGAGACCAAAAGGAAGTGGTACAATATTTTTAAAGTATTGAAAGAAAAGGAATGTCATGCCACCATTCTATATCTAGTGAAATACTCTTCAGGAATGAAGGTAAAATAACATTCTCCAATGAAGGACAACTAAGATAATCTGTAGATATCACACCTGTTCAAAAAAAATTATTGGAGGAAAATCTTTAGATAGTAAGAAAGGGATACCAAAGGGACACTTGGAAAATGAGGAATGAAGAGCAACAGAATAAAAAAAAAATAACTGGATAAATTTAAACTATATTCCTTTCAAGTTCTTTAAAATATACAATGGGGAAAAGAAAGCCTCTTTAGTAAATGGTGCTGGGAAAATTGGAAAACCACATGCAAAAGCATGAATCTGCACTGTGAACTGTCACCATATACCAAAATTAACTCAAAGTGGATTAAAGACCTCTACATAAGATCTGAAACAATAAAGTGCAAAGAAGAAAGCCTTGGTACTAAACTTATAGGCCTTGGGCTCAGAGAGCACCTGATGAACTTGACTCTAGAGGCAAGGGAAGTAAAAGCAAAAATAAATGAATGAGACTATATCAAACTAAAATACGTTTGATAGTTGAAAACACAATGTATAACATGATCTGATAGAGATTTACACATATGTAGATGTAATGTATAAGACAATTATAGCATTATGTAGAGAGGGGAAGGTAATTTATTTGGTGCTAAGTATTAGTATCTACATACCAATTGAAATGGTACAATATTGATTTAAAATAGATTGTGAAAATTCAATATGCATTAATGTAACACCTAGAGAACCAACAAATAAGGAGACAGAATTGAGGGCAGGAAGCATCATTTTTATCTGTAAAATTTTATTGTAAATAAAGTAAATATGGCAAGATACTAATATGTATCATACTTTGGTAGTGGGTATATGTATACTATATGGCTGTATATTGTTCCTTATACTTCTTTATGCTTAAATATCTTATACTGCATATTAATTTAAAAATAAATGCAGAAGGGACTTTTATGTTCCAGTGTGAAATCAAGGTAAAATTTTTACCTTATTTAAAATATTAAAGGATTTGGTTCTAGAAATACCATGCAGAATCTTAGCTTGCAATTATAAAATTAAGTCTATAAAAATGTACATTTTTTATCTGAAATAATAAATAGTAGCTCTTTTCTGACTATAAATACAATACATATCTATTGTAGGAAAAATGAATAAACCAGAAAAGTATTAAAAGAGAAAACAGGATTTGTTTATATAATTGATGTCACTGTAATAAGCATTTTTGTATTTGGGGGTTTTAGCTCAAGTCAATCTTTACCATTTCCTCCATGATTTCAGTTCTTTGTGATCAAGCAATAAAGAGATCAGATGTTACAAAAAATAGGAATTATGGCTTGATTTTAGGAAACAAACTTAAATTTGCCGTTATAATTTATACAAAGAAAGTTCTCTTTTAAAGACACAAAATCTTTAGTAGCGTGTGAACCATTTGAAAGTTTATCTAGGCCATGTTTGAGATCTTTTGCTCTTGGCTATTAAATTAATCTTTGAGTTTTTTCACATCAAAGTTTGGGGCATTTAAATGACAGCCAGTCAACTTGCAATACTGTTTTGTGTACTTTCTGCCTGGAAGACACTTTTTAAAATGTGAAGCTTAAATATTCACTGGAAACCTACCTTTTGCCAAACACAGAGTATGACCTTTAAGATTCAGCAAAATAAATCACACATGGTGTTACAGAGAGTGCTTTTCTATTAACAAAAGTATACTAGAAGCTGTACAGCTTTCCCAAGTTCTTTCCTCCGGGCCTCTGTACCATTAGATTTTTACAATATTTACAAATAAAAATGTCATGACCACTAGACAACAAAAATGAGGAATTTGAGGGTAAGGACATCAGATGGAGTTTAAATGGGCTCCATCTCAAGAAATGAGAACATGCTGCTTTCTGGAAATTGATCATAGTAAAAACCATTGTTACACAAACTATAGAAGCAAAATCTGCAATAGAGAGAAAATTCAACATGGTGCATAAGTGCCTAACTTCTGAAGTCAGATTGCTTGAGATAGAATATGGGTTACATAACTGAATAGTTGTAATTTTGCACAAGTTAATTAAACTTGCTGAGTCTTTATTTCCTTTTTTATAAAGTGGGGATACATCTAAGATTATGTTCAGAATTAAGTAAGTTAATATATGTAAATAAACATAATGTACATAAATCTTTTAGAAAAATATCTGGATGGAGTAAGCATTATGTAGTGTTTGCTGGTGGTAGTTGTAATATATTGAATATGGATATTAGTCAGACATATGCAGACACAGATTTTTGCTCTTCTGTGTAATGGTGTGTGTGCCTCAGAACATTATGCAACCAACATGCTTATTGGTAATTTGGAATTATTAAATGAAGAAATACATGATAAATTCTTGGCAGCAGAAAGCTATCATTACTAATATTATCACCATCATTACCATTAGTATTATTATTAATCAGCAAGAACTTGATACCTAAACTAAAAGGCAAATATAATTTTCTTATAAGAGGTGAGAAACTAAAGAATAAATCAGTAAATTGCAACAAATGACAAAATAATTTAATGTACTTTAAGAATAAAAGCTATGTTCATAGCATATCTTCTACTAGTGGATTAAGAAAGATAAGCCATAAAATCAACTTTGGCTACAGAACTTACCCTACAAAATTTTTAAACACATCTAATTCTATGCAGAGAAGACAGAAACCCAAGGACTAGACCTTCTATTCAAAGTGGTATGCAGAGGTTTATGTTAGTGAAACTATTGAAGCTCAGCAGCTGATTTTATCTTTAATTCACCAGCAATTTTATTAGCTTTATAGCATAATAAAGAGACTTCTACTGTAATCATTAGCCCTGAGTTTTAGTGTCAATTTTTAAAAAATGGATCTGCACCTACCGGGTAAGTATTCACTTAACTCCTGTTTCCTAGTCTAAACTAATAGTACCTATTATATAATACTGTGGAGAAGAAATAACATAATAAATAAGAAAATAGTAATTATTCAAAACATATTTATTTATGTATACATGTGTTTATTCATTTATATAATCTACACTTTTAAGTTTTGCTTTGCTTTGTAGTGAACTTGACCAGCCCATAGGAATTAACACTAAAAATAAAATGTCAAGTTTGGGGAAATAAAAATATAGATCAGGAAATACAGGACAATTTGGGAAGAAATGAACAATACAGTTGAACAGGTCCTAAGGACTTACATAAATTATATAGATGAGTCATATAGTACTTTGCTCTAAGTTTCCCCAAAGTCAAAGTGAAAAAGGGAAGTATATTTAGCTACATAGTTCTAATTAGTCATTCCAAGAAACTATATCATTTTCTTTTCTTGCTGTTAGCTCTAAAATCATTTTTTTAAACAAAATGCATCAAAAAGGTTACAGTGCTACATAGGCATCATGAGTAATCATCTGACAGGGTATAATAAGTTATCTTACAGTAATGCTCCACAAAGTCTAACATTTCACTAAAATGTCAATTATTGAAGGGCGTTCTGTAGGGCTCTAAGACTAGTTGCTCCAACCTTTTAGTTGGTATGGTTTGATCCAAAAATGAGTCATCACCTATCTAGAGGAACAGGTGACCTCCATGATCTTAAAATAATTCCCCACAATTATCACTTGTCCAGTGAATTATTCAATAAGAATTGGACCCAGACACTTTGAGGTTTGATACCTGAGATGGCATTAATACCTGGAATACAGAAAATCTGATTGGTTATTTAGCAAAACTTAAATACTTAAGAGATAAAAGAATATGCACATAAGAGTTTAGAAAATCTTTTAAGACTTCCTATCTGATTGAATATACACCTTAAACTAAGTGACTTAAACACAGGAGTAAATTTATAAGTTACAAAATGATCATCAAATTTATCTATGCCTTGGAAGCATCTTCTACTGGAAAATTTGAATATATAAAATACTCTTGGTATTGGGAAGCATATATATGAGAGTTGTCCTGAAAACATCCAGCCATAAATGCCTCTATTTTTCATATTATATGACTGGATAGTTTCTGGACAGCCTTCATATGTAAGTATGAGTATGTGTATATATGTATATATTCATGCTGTACTACTAACAAATCACTTTTGATGCATGCATTACTTCTAGACATACTACTGAGAACAAAAGAGAATGCCTAGCCCTTTAGAAATATTTGCACTGGAGAAGGGAACAGGAAAGCCAAGTTAGAGTTGTTGTGAACCTTCTGTATGTATCTATACGACTTTGGATAAGTCAGTTACTTAAGCCTTAATTTCTTCACAAATAAAATTCAGACTTTGGATTATATTGCACCTATGATTTTGTAGGTCCAACACTCAATTTATTCCTAATTTCATGAACCCTTTCCATATACATGAATTTATAAGTTTTAGTCTGAACATAAGGGGAGACTAGATGATGATTTTTAAGAAAACAGTATAATTTGAAGACAGCTTTTGAGTTTTCCTAAAGATCCTAAAAATAAGATATCAGTTTGAGTTTTATTTTTTAAAGAATAGTGTATAAAAGCAATCTTGCAATTGTGAGTGCAACTATAAAAATAATAATCAAGAATTATGATAATTATAATTTATAGTCAGCTTCGACAGCTATTTTAATTGTTTTGAGCAGTGTGTTTCATGAAGTCAGGGACGTGGGTTCAATCTGAACAAAGTAAGGTCAGTTTTAAAAAGGACAAGTTTTCTTCTCTGCCTATTGATGATTCTTGATTTAAGGATCATCATACTGTGTTAAGTTACATCAAAGACTGGACAGAGATGTGAAAAATTCAAGGCAAGTCATTTCAAGTCAGAACAAATCGTTTGTGACTATCAGTGCCTCCATACTAGTGATAATACTGCCTGATATTTAGATACCCTCAATAAATGACAGAGACAATTATATGAGAGTTTAAGAAGTAATTTCAAATGAAATATTTGGGCAAAAACATACTCTGTGGCAGAATGCAAAAAAAAAAAAAAGAAAAAAAGAAAATGACCACAAGTTTCGTTTCTGAATGCATCCCCTCTGCGATATGACTTTGTTGTTCTTCCTATAAAACTATGGAGTCTTTCCCTCTATCTTTTGTGTTTGGGCTTGATTGTGTGATTTGACCTAGGTCAATGAGACATTAACAAACCTGACACAAAGAGAAGCTTAAAAATACTTGTGCATTGGGGGCACAGCTGCTGTTTGGAACCCCTGAGCCAGGTGAAGAGCCAGGGCCGGCTTAGTAGGTGCTCTAGACACAGGCCCAGTTTCTCCAATCACTGCCCTGGGGAACCACAGCTCAGCCCTCTGCAGTAGGACCAAGCAGTACCCAGACAGCTCGGTATCAGAAAACATAAGAATCAAAGACAAGTGCTTATTATGGTCACTGGCTCAGGGAGTTTGATAATTTAAGAACTATAAAAATAGAAACATCCTGTATTAATATGGGTATTATCTTGATTCAATTATGAATTCACTCGGGGTATATATCCTTTATAAAACAAAGGGAAGGAGATATTGTAGGGATTCAATCAAATAATTAATCAGCAAATTAGTCTTTACTTTTTGGTTGTAATTTCAGCTATTCAGGCATGTCACTTAATAGTCTAGGCCTGCTAATTGATCTCCCAGCCATTAGAGTTGGCCTTGAATTAATCAACCACAACAACTCTCAAAGATATCTACTTAAAACCTAAAGCTGGTCATGATAATCTTCTGGTTAAAAGGAAAAAATCTGGCTCCTTATTACGTATAGCACAGATTTAGATTTTTTATTACAGCTTCAAGGGGCTTTGAGTAAGTAAAATATTATGTGTCAATGTAAATAAATATCCATAAAGAGAAAATGAGTGGCTCTAGTGGAAGCAGAGCGTGGGCCAGAACACAACTCACCGTCATATTTTGTAGTGTATAACGCTCACTTTTTGGCCCAAATTCGTGGGGATAATAAGGATATGCTTTATACATGGGTAGCACTAATTTTGTACCTATAAATATGTTTTTAATTCTTTTGTTTATGCTGATGAGTTAAAAGTGTAACTCTAAGAATCAGTAACGATATTGGTATGAGAAATACTAGCCTGGGATATGATAATCTCCTTGGCTTGGGCCATCTGGGTGACACTTGAGCTTCAGCCTCCCAGGCCTCCACCCTTTTCAGCTCTTGGTTTCCACCCTGCCCGCCCAGGGCTGCCTTTCAGTCCATGGCCCCAGGCTCACAGCTCACTCCCTCTTCTGCTGGGCTCAGGTCATGTATAGCCCCATCTCTTCCTTTCCCTTCTCTCCTGCTCACCTCCCTTTCTCTGACCTATATTTGTTTTAGTGTTTTGTAATTATTTGTTAGGTATAATTTCTTATACCCATATGTTAAAAAATAAATGCTAAAACTTCTTTATAATGCAAAAAACTAGTACTGAAATATAAACAAATAAAAATTGGAATTAAAAAATTAAAACGAAAGATTTTTTTAGCCCAAGCTTTCAGGGGAAAAAAATCTTTCATTTTTGGGTGTGCATTATATACAGGAGCACATTATACACAGCAAAATATGGCATTTTGCTGATGTTTTTAGAGCTATTACTACAAGACACAATTTGACAAGAGATTAATTTCAAGATATTCAGTACAGCCCAGTGACTTTTTAAAGCCCCTCAGTTGCCTCAGCTCTAGCAATTCTCTGTTTTGCATTTTATATTTCAGCAATGCCAAACTACCTGGAGCTCCTGGGAGGTAGCATGTCTTTCAGACTCTCCTATCTCTACTTTTACCTATCAATTCAACCACTTGGATTATTTTTCTCCTCTTTGCACTAGTTTCCGTTGGTCTTTTAAAATTCAATTTAGGTATAGACGCCTAAAAATTCTTTCCTAACTCTAGATGGCACACCTATGTACTTTATACCCTATAAAGTTTAAACCATAGCTCTGTCACACTGTTTTCGAGTTATCTTTTTACAGATACGTACTTAAGAGTAAGGCTATATGCTGTGGATTCTTAGCCCATTTTAGATGATCGATAAATGTTTGAGAATCCAACTTTGAGCCAGAGCAGAGCAAGCTTTAAAAGTAAATACAGTGATCTGAGAAGTTAGTGGAATAAAATCTCATCATAAAATATTTACTCTCCTCACTCCAACTAGCCTTCCATTCTAAAGTACATTCTACTCACAGAGATTTCTTCTTTTGATAATCAAAGCTTTATCAGTCTGTAGAGTCTATTAACCCACTGGAAGGAGGAATTCTTCAATAATCTGCTAATATTTTATGTGGCTTAGTTTAGAAGAACTTTCTAAAAATGCCAAGATAATGATGGAATGATATAAATAGAATGAAGGAGTAATTAAAGGACTACAGAAGAAATGTAGATATTTCAAAGACAAAAACAACATTCTGTTTGATGTTAGTATTCAATTAGATATGGAAAAATCTAGTGTTTGTCCCACACACATCAGGCTGACCATAAAATAATTAAATGGGGAGAGTTTGCATAACTGCAGATATGGGTGACTCAAAATTATATTATACAGACTATATCATGGCACCCATGTTATATCGTATGGGATAGAGAAGTAGATTCATTTCCATCATAATATTTAGAAGTTATGATTCTTTAAAGATTTATTTTTATTGTTTTTTGACACAGAGAGAGAGAGAGACAGAGAGATATACAGAGAGACGTGGGAGGGCCCAGAGCAATCTCCATAGTTGACAGCGTTAGTTTTCCATATAGTTTCACTCCACTGGTGGGCACAGGGCTGCACAGGGCAGGAACTGGGCTAGGAACCTCCTGCAAAGGCCCTGGCAAGAACTGAACTGGGGTACACCCCAGTTCAGCATGTGGGTCTCTCTGGGCTGGGGCCGGGATTCAATCCTCGGTCCCCAGGGCTGCAAAGCGAGCGCTTAACCCACTGAGCCCGCCCAGCTTCCCCTAGAAGTTCTGATTCTTGCAAAAGGAAAAATTATAAGGTTCCCCCCACCCCATTTATGGCCAGGGCAATAATGTGAAATGCATGTCCAGAGTACGCTCAAAGATTCTTCACTTATATGTAAGGAGGAGCTGACGTTTTTGACATTCATTTTGAAGAAAGCAGACATCACTGGTAGATGAACTGTCTCTTAGTTGAAATACAAACTCAGAATTATTGCAGAAATATAAAAAATTTAAGTAGCAGTGTGGGGTTTGATATACTGAACTAATTCTCCAACTATAAATTGTTGTGATCCTGTAGTATATTGAAACTCAATGAAGAGATGTGGCAAAATCTGAATAATATAATCATAAGACAGATCTGAAATATATTGTAACTGAATCAGTTCTTCTAGTTATATCTACCTAAAGTATTTCTCAGAGGGAAATGCAGAAAATTCATATTTTATTTCATCTCACATTCATAGGTTTTCATTAATTGACTATTGAGCCGTATGTAGTATCATTCAATATTTCAAGCTCAATTATTCTCAATCAATCTTCTGATGTTTTTATAATGTACTAAATCAAAGAATCTTTTTTTTTTTTTTTTTTTTTTCTTTTTAATATAGAACAGTGGTGTTGGGAGCTGGTCGTATGCTTGACAAGGAAGGCTTTCCAGGGGCCTTGATGGCAGGGCCTTGGCCCCCCAGCCTCCCAGGAAAGGCTGACCTGGGGCTTTGATGGCAGGGCCTCAGCCCCCCACCCCCACCCCCCCGCAACCTCCCAGAAGGGATAGAAACTAGATGCATACGTGCTTCTTCACATGGAGGTTTGAGAGCTGACAATTTGCAACATAATGCTCCAGAAATCTAGAAACAAAAAAAGGCTTACAAAGAAATGGCTATGTGCTTGAGATAAAGATGCCCTTGGACTAGGCTTAGCTGAGATAAACAGTGTTTGATGTTCTCTTGTAATGACGCACATATATACTATAAAAGATAACTAATAAAGCTATTCGGGGCTGTTCCTATTGAGGCCAGTCGGCAGATCATTGGGTCTGTCTTCAATTCCCACCACTCGAACTCAGGAACTTCATTCAGCCAGGCTGGTCCTGGTACACAGTGGTTCTCAACCATACCTGTATATTAGAACTACCTGGGTCATGTTTAGAAATGACCAATACCAGCACCAGAAGGGTCCTTGTGTTCTTTATGTGCAGCCATGGTTGTGCTGATACACAGGGATCCCAGATATGGTAGACTTAATTTAATTGCAGTTGTAAGTTTCAGGTCCTAGAATAAACAGACCACATAAATTTCAGTATTAGGCCCTAAATGGTCTTTAAAAAAAAATCTATATGCTTTTGAAGTTATAGTTAATGCTGGTAACCTTGAAGACATTAAACCCATGGTCATAGAGCACCTTAGTTAGGTTCAACTAGCTATGTTTCTCCCATAACAGGGATTGTACGTAACACAGGATATGACAAAGGGGATTTATGACTAAACAGTTTAGCATTTATAGGAAAGAAAACAGTTAAAATTATGAGAAGAAGTAGAACTAAATAAAGATTTTCAAGAAATCAGTTCTAACATGAAATACTAGAGGAATTTGGAATGGAGAGTTGCATAGCATATAATCAGTGTTAGAGTATATAGAAGAACCTATGTAATGTAAAGTACGAAAATAAAATAAAGAAATAACATAAAAAATTCAACCTTAAGCACAAATTCACATTTTACATACTATAACTCAGAATTAGCAATAGACTGATTGATATATGATGGAATACCATAGACCTAACTCTGAGGCTCCCAGAGGACATTGAAAAACCCACTGGTTTTCCCTTACGTCTTTAGCAATTAACATTCCAATTATAGGTCTAAAAGAATCTACATGTTGGAACATGTTAGATCTTCATGTTAAATTAACTTAAAGACTTCCACATGGTGGCAGTAAATAGCTGTTACATTCAAGGGGAAGAACTGGCAAATGCTTTGTATTTCCCTGCAATGAAATCTCTGCTATTCCAAGATGAGTGTCTGATAAGATTAAATATGCTAGGGAATTCAGAGTCACTGTGAAAAATCCAATTTAAGTTGCCCTCTGGGACCCAGGTATTGGAACATACACGATACAACTCTGATTATATGGAATCCACAGTCAAGAAGAACATCAAGACTCTTACTCCTTTTGGCTCACCTACCTCTCCAGGCTTGTGATATAGTTCACTGTTTATTATGCCGTGCCTTACCTTTGTGCTGCTTGAGTTTTCTCTACATGACTACATACTACTCTTCATTGAGTATGCCCATGAGGGATCCCAGTCCTCTCATCCTCAATTAGGTATTCCTCTTATGAGTGTCTGCTTGTTCATATATATAAGTCTATCCTAATGGGAATTACTAATCAATCTATTTACTTGGTTATCTGTTATAATAATAGTTTGATACGGTAACATCTTTCACCTCTGAGATATTTCAGCAATCATCAATCTTAAAACATAAAACTTCCCAACTGAACAACCTTATTGTAGATTTGATTTTTTTTATTATGGCATCAGTGATTGTTTTCATCATAACATGTGTAACAATTATAATTTTTTTACATTATCATTTGTTTACTGTTTCTTTTCAGCTCGATTCTAGCCTTGTGAGGGTGAACACCACATCTGTTTTACTCATTGTTCTATTACCAATCCCTACCACACTTCCTGACGTATAGAAAGCACCTTTGCTATGTGTCACATATTTATCTTTGATGAATAATTATATGAGTGAATGAATTAAGGGATGGAGAGGCAATATACTCATAAAAGGCAATGTTAACTAGATGAGAATCTGATAATTCAATGCAATTAATTATAAACTACTTCAAATAATTGGTAATGTTTTTTTCACAATCAGATAGGTCATCCTTTTCTGCCTCTTACACTTTAATGATTCTTTATTAACTATATTCATCATGAATTTTCTGAGTCCCTAAAGAATTTACAAATCCCTAAAGATCATGAATGTTTTCACTGGGGCACAAGTGATCAACAGTTGTTTAATTACTTTTGAGTGGGCCCGGTCTTATCATATCTAAAATTCAGTTCATTGCTTTCAACAAAAGGTGACTGAGACATTAAAAGGAATAAATTGACAATAAATTTATGCAGATATTTATATATCATGTCCATTTGAATTAGCAGATTTAGTGTATTATATTTCTTGAACAGGAAAAAATTAATACGGCTGACTGAAGTAAATGTTTTTCTCAGACCTGGTTAGCTAGTTAATAAATACTAAAACAACAGTTATTTTAGTGATAATATATATATCAATGCTTTTGTGTTCAAGGTTTCACACTTATTTTATATTAGGCATTTGTCATGGAGAGTTGAAAGTGGATGATTGGTGTACAGACTGTAATGTAACTGATACTCAGCATATCAGCAGAAAGGGTGCTGAGTGAGAGGCTGAGGATTTAGAGGGAATTTTTGCAAGACCCTTTCAACCTCCCAGAATTGTGAGAAGCAAACATTGCACGTCCTAGACAGAAGGTTGTCTGACTGTGGGTGTGTCTGTAGGAGGTGGGAGGAGGAGGTGGCATTAAAGGAACAGGTTGTGAAGATTGGAATGGAGTTGTCATGAGCTAGATGATTCCCAAGAATCACCTGGAGAAAGAAACAGGAAAAAAGCAAGTTAGGAATTCATTGTCACTGCAATAGTGTATACTGCTGGGCTTCCTCAGATGTTTGATGAAAAGGACATGGATTTTTAGTAGAAGAAACTTCAAATCTCACTGCTTTATTATTTGTGCAACTTTAGAAAAAAATACTAATTTCTGTAGGCCCCAATTTCCTCTTTAATAAACTAAGGGTGATAGTGAATAAGTAGAAACATAGTTGACCCCTGTTAAGTATTCTCTATTTTCTTCCTCTTCCATGTAAGGTAAAAGTTGTGGCTTTAAATTTGTTAGTGTTTACTCCAAAAACAGAGTTTTGGGGTAAATAATAAGTTTAGTTTTCCATAATTACCAGTGACTGACTTGCATTGAGAAAACATACTTAGTGAACAGTTGAACAGTAAGTAGATCTTTTTGCAGGTTGGTAGGGGTTCATACAAATGCTGGTAATAATAACATGTGCTTAAACACTTCAAAATACTTTGATAATGTTCTAAAATATCAGAGTTTTATTGTTATAACACCTCAACTGAATATAGCAATAGGTTAGGCTTTTTGCTGAGGAATTATTCTCAGCACATGCATTACCTCTTCTAAAAATAAAGGACACTGTGATTCTATATTCCATGGCACAGTCCTTGATATCCAGTTTCTCACACAAAAAGCCAATTGAGGTTAAAAATGGAGGACACCCAAGGTAATCTGTAGAAAAGAAGCTTTAGCAATAAAGACAGCAGCTGATGTTAACACTAAAAACCAGATGGAAACAGTAATGAAGGAAAAAGTGTTGTAGCAGAATCCAAGACATATTTTCTAGTCCCACAGAGAAAATGCTTAACAACAAAGTGCTTCTGAGTCTCGTACTTTAGACTTAGTAAGATGCTTTCTTTCACTTTACAAAATAATTTTATAATGAATGTATTCCTTAAAAAATAATAATTCAAAATGAAATAGACTGGTTTAAGGAGGAATATAGTGGCAGCTATTATAGATATTAAACTTGTTTGTATAGGTATTAAATTAGCAAGGTATTAAACTAGTCTGTAAGTACATTTGTATTGATAATTATATTAAAAACAGGATCTGCAGGGAAATTAATATTTTGAAGTTTTAAAAAGGAAATTTTTATGTCTGGTTATTTGTTCTATTTTCTAGTTCTGAACTGTAGTCTTTTGTGATGTTTTACCTGTGCTGTTGATAGTCAAATTGGTTGTCACTGCTTTCATTCTCTCTCCATTCTCCACATCGAATCTGAAACTATTATTCTCAAACATCTGCTCTGCTCTCTCTAAATTCCTGAGTCCACCATGCAATTCCATGATCTGACCTCTGCTGATCTCTTTGACTTTGTCTCTAGTCATGGCCACACATACAGCTTAGTGAATTACGTGTAGTTCCCAGAACACAACCAGTGTAGGTTATGTTTTGAACCTCAAAATCTCCAAGCTCATGCTATATCCTCTTTCTGGCTTTTTGTAACATGGTGTAGATATACTCTTGTGAGCAACACTAACCCCCACCTTTGCTCACTCCACTTTGTGCACTGTACCATTTTCTGGTATAAGATTTACTATACCAACCATCATCCAGGCATACTTACTTTCTAGATCTTATGAAGTCTTTATAACTCACTGTGTCTCAAACCTCAATAAATGGTTTTAAATGAATCTGTGAATTACAGGAAAATTTCATAAAATAATTGAGCTGATGTTTATTCCAGCTGTAGAATTGATATTGTATACATTTATTCTGTTGACATGTAATACTGAATGAGGTGAAAGAATATACTCTGTATCTTCCCTACCTCTGGTCTAGTTTGCCTTTCTTTATTTTAATGAATGCAGCAGTTATAGGATATCCAAAAGGTCTAGGAGTATCTCGTAATAAAAAAGCAAGTCACTGAGTTCTGTTTGCTCAAGGAAAAATGTACTTTAAAGTTGCACTTTTTGAGTTATGCTATCAAGTTTATATTGTTGTGTATGAATCAATGAAGAATAGTCTATAATGGAAACACTCAGTGGAGGTATTTGCATAAATGCTCTGTTTTCTTGTATTGATGTGAAAAACTCTGATCTTCTTTCATTAAGGATATTTTTGTACAGAGCATTGTGAATAACACACACACACACAAATCTATTTTCTCCCTACATTCAAATTTTACCGCATCTCAACAGCCTCAGATAATGTGGACAAAAGACCAAGACTGAACCAGAGCTAGTGGTGATTGTTAAAAATTACAAAATGATGAGGCTATATAACCACTGCCAAAAAGTATAATTTACCTTCTGCACCCAATTTTGGGGTTAAAAAGAATTTAAGTGTCCACATATCTTGACATGACAGAGTGTTAATCTTCCAACAGATAAAATTTAAAGATGTGTTTAATGTCTTCTTTATCTCATAGAAATACAATATAAAAATAGCAAAGTATTTGTAAGATGAATATCTAGTTTTGAAACCTGCCTTTAAATCAGAGA
>PVKE010023542.1:0-24554 GCA_004027555.1 Craseonycteris thonglongyai | reverse complement strand
AAGTTTTTTGGGTAGATGCCCAGTAGAGGGATGGCTGGGTCATATGGTAATTCCATTCGTAATTTTTTGAGGAATCTCCATACAGCCTTCCATAGTGGCTGTACCAGTTTACATTCCCACCAGCAGTGTATGAGGGTTCCTTTTTGTCCACAGCCTCTCCAGCACTTGTTATCCCTTGTCTTGTTGATTATAGCCATTCAGAATAAATTCTTGAATCAAAATAGATTAATCAAAGTGAGCACAACACCTGGGTAAGAAAAAGCTCTTTCCTGGTTACCTCAGGCCCCGTTCCTCACCAGAATTAAGGTGTTTCATAATTCCTGAAGGAATGGGTTCACAAGAGACTTAGTTATTCCAGAGTGATTTTTTAATTTAAACAATTGCTTTTCATTTATAAGTCATACAATAAGAGAAATAAGGAATTAATACTTTTTATAGTGAAAGTCAGAACATATACTTGGACCAGAATCCATAATCCATGGATAGTCTAAGAGATTAGAAATGGCAATTTGGCTTAATCACCTGGCATTGTCTGAGACTGGGGAACCAGAAAGGAACCAAGAAGTGAAACCTTTTCTTGTGGGATGGTGGTGATTTCCTGGGCCAGGGTAAGATACACTATATGGCCAACTTGAGGAGAGTTGGGTGTTTGGATGTCTGGTACAAACTGAGCACAGGCAAGCCAGCTCAGCAGCACAGAGGGGTAGCTCAATGGGACCCCATTCTTGGGGAGTCACAGCTCTTGATGGGCCTTCCCTTGTGGTATAAAAGAAAGTTCATGTAGACTGAAACTTCAGACGATGTTCCTCCTATATCATAAGTTATATCACAATAAAAATGATGCTTATTGAGTATAGTTCTGGTTGAAACTAAAGAATCAAGAGGGCTGATGACGCAGAGGAATTTGATTATAGTCTCCAGAATAGAAGAGACATCAGTACCTCTTTTGTATTGCAGCTTGACCCATACCATGGCAATGACAGTGGAGGACTTCAATATTAGAGGCAAGAGAAATGACAATGAGAAACAGGCTATTTTGATTTTTCTATTATTTGGAAAAAGTCACTCATTAAAAAGAAAATAAAAAGGAAAGAATGTTCAATATTACCTAATTTAGACTGCCTTAGCAAGATGTAGGAAGAAAATCCAGTGGTTTCTGACACACAGAAAGGTGTATGCTGTGAACTACATAATTTTCTAATGTTATCTCTTGGGAATGAGGAAAAAGAGGAAGTACTGACAAGTATTATTGTTGTTGTTGATTTGTTAAAATGACAGTTATTGGAAAAAAATGAAATAAAAAAGTGTAACATTATAAACAAGAATAAGATTAATGTTTGATTATAAGTCACACATTAATAAAATTAAAATCTTTTTTGATTTAACAGTGATCAAAGAGAAAAACAGATTATATAACTTTGAATTATAAACTGACAAGAGAAACTACAGAGCAATATCCTTTATGAATATAGATGAAAATGTCCTCAACAATGTAAAATCAAACAATTTCAGCAACATATAAAAAGATTATATACCACAATGAAATAGAATTTGTCTTAGGAATGTAAAGTGAGTTTAACATCTGCAAATTTATCATTGTAATGCACCATATTAATAGAAAAAGGACAAAAAAATATTTGCTCATCTAATATATACAGAAAAAGCATTTCATAAAATCCAACACCATTTCATGATAAAAGCATAAGAAAATTAGGAATAGGAGGAAACTTCATCAACCTGATGTATGGCATGTAAGAACCCACAGCTATCATACTCAATGGTGAAAGTGAATGGTGTTCCTCTAAGATAAGAAACAAGACAAGAATGTCTGTTCTCTCTACTTCTATTCAATCTTCTACTGAAGTTCTAACCAAGGAAATTAGATAAGGATATAATATAAAGGCATCTGGATTGGAAAGAAATAAGCAAATCTATCTCTACTCGCAGATGATATGATCTGGCATCTAGAAAATCCCGAGGGCCCACTACCAAACTGAGAACTGCTAAATGAGTTCAACAAGGTCTATGGTTAAAGTTCAATATAAAAAATATTTTCATTTAAATGCACTAGCAATGCACAACCCACAAATAAAGTTAAGACAGCAATTCCATTTATAATAGTATAACTTATAAAACATACATGAGCAAATTTAGCAAAATAAGTATAAGATATATAATAAAAATTACAAAACCTGGTAGAAATTAAAGACTTGAGTTAATAAAAAGACATGTCACATTCATGAATTGGAAGAGGTAATACTGAGTTTCTTTTGAGGTTTTTAAAATTGAAGTTGGATGACTCACACTTTCTAATTTCAAAATTTAATATAAATTTACAGTAATAAAGATGAGTTGGTACTGATATAAGGATAAACACATAGATCAATGAAATAGAAATGAGATTCCAGAAATAATCTCTAAATTAATGTCAACTGATTTTTGAAAAGGGTGCCAAGACAATCCAATGGGGACAAAGCAGTCTTTGGAACATATTTCAACATAGACTGACCTTGAAAACATTATGCTAAATAAAGAAACCAGTCACCAAAGAATACATGTGTAAGATTCCATTGAGAAGAAATGTCCAGAATAGGCAAATTCATAGGGACTAGATCACTGGTTGCCAGGGTCTAGGGGGAGAGGGGAGTAGTGGCTGCTAATAGGCATAGGGTTACTGTTTGGGGTGATGAAAATATATTAAGATTAGACGGTGGAGATGATTTAACAACTCCATGAATATACAAAAAATAGAGTTGCATAATTTTAAAGGGTGAATTTTCTGGTATGAAAATATACCTCAATCCAATTATAAAATTGTCAAGGTAAATCAGTCTCTGATATGAAAATGTCAGAAGTAGCAATGATTGCTAATGATTTTGGTATTTATTTGGTCATTTTCATATCAAATTCTTTACTAATATCATTTCATTAATCACTGCAAATTCATATAGATATGGGAATAAGACGTATGTCTACTGTTAGGTGTTGAATTGTGTGTCTTTTGAAATTCATGAGTTAAAGTCCTAACACCAAATACATTAACTATGACTGTATTTGGAGACAGAATCTTTACAAAACTAATCAAGTTAAAATGACATCATTAGGATGAGCCCACCCGCCTGAATCCACCCGCTGGAATCCAATATGACCAGTGTCCTTATACAAAAAGTAAATTGAACACAGACATGTACAAAGGAAAGATGGTGTGAAGACACAGAGAGAAGACAGCTATTTACAACCCAGAGAGAGAAGCCTCAGAAAGAACCAATCCTGTGAACGCTTTGATTTTGGATGTCTGGCTCCCAGAGCAGTGAGATGGTGACTTTCTGTTGTAAAAGCTGCCTAGTTCACGGTACTTCATTATAGCAACGCTAAGGAGTTAATATATCCATTTTACAGAAAAATCAACTAAGATAAGGAGTGACTTATGCAAGGCCACTCATTTATTATAGCATATACTTTTATAGTGGCACCAATTAGTATGTGTGTGTGTGTGTGAGTGTGTGTGTGTGTGTGTGTGTGTGTGTGTGTGTGTGTACATACATCAAGCTGCCATACATTATGGAGACAAAAAATCTCAGTTGACTTATTGTCTGAAGATATGGACTGCCTCAATAAGAATGTCCTTCCCCCTTATCTATCGTCTTGTTAGGTATATAAGGGCTGTCTAGAAAGTATCCAGCAATGTCCCCATTCTTATTATGTTGACAATGGCTGATTTATTTTATTTATTTTATTTTTTTTGGACAGCTCTCATAATTCTGAAGTGAGCTCACAATAGCTCTTGATGTTTGCAAGTATGATGTTATGATTCATAGCAGGATAATACTAGAAGCAAATACCAGTTTATGAAGAAATAAGCTCAGGTTTAAAGATAGGCAACAATGCTAAACAACTTTCATGGCTATAAATGCTGAGGAAAGGATGACTAATTTTATATACTTTTTAAATCTTCAAACATATTTCACCACAGACTAGGACTCTTCAAAATTGTCAAGTGGCAAGTTAGGAGATACTGAATTTATGACTGAGAGACTAAATGCATTCTTTGTCTGAGTAGCCAGTGAGGGCAAGATGTTTAGGCAAATGCCAGATATAGTCTAAAAAGGAATTTTTACATTTTTTAATGATTTATGGGTGATACTTAAGACCCCTATGTAGAAAATTCTCTTGTTATCCTGCAAAAGCCAGCCTTATAAACTGCTCAAAATATTTGCTCTGATCCTGTTGATAAAAAACACAAATCATGAAGTTGAGTGAGTGAGAAAAGTGACTTTTTATTTTATATATGAAAATTATTTGACTTTGAAATTTAGAAAATATATTAGAAAAAATATATATACAGTATTACATATTATTAATATATACCATACATGCTAATGCATAAATTATGTTAGCATGTATCATTGTTATTAATAATTCTAATGCCTAATATAACCTATTTACTTCTCATCATAATACTCTGAGACAGATAATAGTATCATTAACTTTATTTATATATGGGAGAAATTGGGACGGAAATATTAAGTGAAGTGTCAAATTTCACAGGCCCACTAAGTGACATGAACTGAATTCAAGTTTGGTGATTCTGATTTCAACAGGAGTGCTTTGAAAAATCCAACTACATAATTTTTCACTTAAAAATCTACAGCCAAAGACAATTCCAGTAATGAATATTATTTGCATCTACAATAATTGTCACGATGCAACCTTGTGAAGAGTCCTCCTTCCCGTGACTTTGAAAAGTCATCATGCTGCCTCTCAAACTCTTTCCTGATGTGGACATTAGTGCACACACAACCTGAGTGGGGTTTGAAGGACACTATTGCAGCTCAGTGGAAGCCATGAGGCATGGACTCATCGCAAGTGAGCTTCTCTCTTGCGCTCCCCATAAACTCAATTCACCAAAAGGAGTATGGATGTAGGAGTGCTCTCTTCAGGATGAGTTTTCAGGAAATCTTATAGAATAAAAGCTTTCCAGTTGATTCTTTAAAAAAACATGGGGATTTACTTAAGTGGTAGATGAGATCCTTTGTAAGAGTTGTACTATGAATATAGTAGATAATCATTAAAATGAATCCTTTTAATTATGAAAATTGTGACATTTTAGGACAGATGCTAATTGTACATTATACTTTGAAGACAGTAAGAAAACAGTTACTGTATTGTCATTAATATATATATCCAAGTTAAATCAAAATACGAAGCATGACAGGATATTAAATATAGAAGTATGTAGAAATTATGTAATTCCAACATTGTTTCATAGAAAGTTGTATGTTAAAGGACACACCAGTACAGATAAAGACTAACTGCAGCAAGGTTCCTCAAGCAGGCACAATCTACATTAATTCATAGGTGTGCCAGTGGAGCCCGGCCCTTATGAAAAATGGCATTTCTGTTAGTGCCAATAATATCCATGGTGCCTGTAAAAATGTCCTTGCACTGAGTTCTCACTAAAAGAGGCACAGATAACTACATGAACCTTCTTTTTACAGCTATATTCCCTATAAAACAAAGGCCTTCTTCTCAAAATACTGTTCTTTTGTTGTTGTTGTTTAAGCACGGAATGTAGTATAGATGGACGTGATATAGTTTGGATACCCCAGGACTCGGGTCAGCAGTTTGGTTTATAAGAACACAATGTCACACAGCCACACTTCTCGGGATGACTGCCACCCTCCCATCTCACCAAGGACTGCTCTGCCTGTCTTATCTAAAATCTTGTATTATGTTAGTTACCATGTCTGTCTCAAATGAGGAGTCTCATCAGCCAGCTCCTGTTCAAAAGAAAAAATAAGAATATATATATATTTTTTTTTCTTCCTTAAAATTGCTGAAATAAAACCTTTTGAAAGATCTTAAAAAAAAATTTTTTTTTGTTTGATACTGGACAAATTCTTTTTAAATAATCCAATGCATTTTAAAAAACAACCTGTGAGAAAGACTGTAAAAGGTATCTCACGTTTTTGTTTTGTTTTGTTTTGTTTTTTCTTCCTATGAACCTTATCATATTAACCCTTCTGGAGTTAATAAAGTCAGATTTGATGGGAACAGTAAGAAATAAACTCAGCTGAAAAACTGTAACAGCCACCATGATAATGGCATCTGAAATAAATGTAAGGTAGCTGCTTTTCTTTGCTTTTAGTGTTAGGGATAATGGGACCTATATTGCAATAGGAAAGAAAGATCCATAATATCATCTAAGATGGGGATGATAAATAAGGAAGAGGTTCAGATAGACCAATGGTTTACTAGGACCTGATTTGGACAGAACTACAGTTGATTAAATCATTTCTCTCATAATAATTATCTTTCCAAAGTCTGGGTGACATATCAGTTTCAGAGAATTTTTTATCTATTTGGTTAGAGAACTGCTACCATAGGCATACACTTATACGAAAGTATCATTTTTGAGACACTTATTGTCTCTTTAATCAGAAAGTCACTAGCACAGGGGTGAAATAAAGAAGTTAATTATGTTCATTAAGTGATGAAATGGTCATATTTGTAAAGCAGGTATAATCAAATGGCATAGGAATCACCAGTGTTGTTGACAACTCAATCTTTATTTTGACTTTTAGTTTCCATTATTCTAATCATTCTAATCCACGTTATTTCTAAAGTTGCCAGGATATAACAGTACGTTTTCATTTTTGTGTTTTCTCCCCTTCCAAGTCACACTCTGGTGAAGGCCCTAATGAACCCTGAAATGATTTATGAGGGAAAACTAGAAGAAATTAGGTTCCCGCCTAATTCCTTCATGGGTAATTTATAAAGCCTACTTCTTTCTAGATCAGTGACTGGTAAATCCTAGTTGCTTTAGCCCATTCCCCATTGGCCCCAAGAACACTCACTGGCAGCACTTGAGGCTGCAATGTCTACCCTGAGGTAATTCGGGGACAATCCTAACTGCACCCATAAAGTTTGCCATGAAATACCTCTCTTTTATTATTATTTTCACATTGCCCTAGTATGTTGATAGTCTTTGGAAACACGTGACATCATTCTATTGATAACATTCTATTTTTGGTAGTGGTATTTTCATTTATAGGCTGGCCATATTTCCCTCAGACAAAAACAAGATACTGAGATGACAACTGATGGACCCAAGGACAAAAATCTTGTATCTCTATGCTCTTAATAGGCAGAGTAGTTGTTTCCTGCAAAGTCACAAAAAATCTTCAGTTCTTCAGCTCTGTGTATATATGGAAGTATTTGTATGTTTTTACTGTAACATTCAATATCAATTGGTAAACATTCAAGAGCATGCTGGAGACAATTGTGTATAATGTGTGTCCCAAAACCAATGTCAATAATCGGCCTCTTCACATGCTGAATGGGGCTCAGCAAATGCCTCCTGTATTGCCCACCACTGCAGATAAAGCAGCGGGGCAGCATCGGATCCTTGCTAGCTCAAGAAGTCTAGCCTGGACTTGATACAGTCAATGGAACTTCCTCTTTCATCACACTAGCAGTTTTACTGCACGCATGGATGAGCACAGAGCCTTATGATAAACAAACAACCTGCATTCAGTTTTTTACAAAAAATTAAAAATGGAACAAAAAGAAATTGACATTTACATTAAAATGAAAGGATGGTCAGAAAATTTGAAAAAAATGGTGCTGTCAACTAATCCATTTACAAAACACAGTAATTTTCGATCATTGAAAATGTCAGATGCTAGAAAACATAGCATTCCTACATGTGAAACAAATGATTAACTACTGATCATCAGATACATTTCTGTTACATTATGATTAGAGACAAGTTCTGCTTAGAAATAACCACAGGAAGAGTTTTTACATTTTACTATTACATTGAAAACCAGTCAGATTCGCTTTAACCTCAAAGAGCGTGTTTACGTAAAATTAAATTAATGTGACAGTGAGCTATACTTATTTCTTTCTAAATGGGAAATGGGGTAAGGACCATGAGACATGTACAGTGTCCAGAGCAGTGGACGGACTCAAAAACGGACTTCCCAAACTTAAAATTCCTTCATACCAAAGGAATGTGTAAAGAAGAAAACAAAGACATTGAGTGTTAAGACACTATACTGTGTACACAAGGACTCAAGAACAAGTACCCCCATCCCATTAACATGACTTTTCTCCCTCATGAGACTATAAAGTCCTTAAAAGCAAAGACCTGACTTACTAGTGGCATGTGTTTCCCTCCACTAGGATCTACCACAGAGCTTAAGACCAGGTAAACTCTGAGATGATTTTGAATCACTGTATCAGTAATCTACAAACATGCAAGTTCAGTAAAGTTAACTGAAAACCTGATGTTATCTAACCCAACAGATCTCTTTCTCTCACTTCATCTTGCTCCTTCATTACACATTTATTCTGCAAGTTCTAGAGCACATTCTCTAATGCCAATTTGCTAAGTACATGGAGGTTTCATTTGCTCACTTCCACCAAGCAACAAAAGCAGCCATACTGGTTCCAAGTTCATGATCTGACAATCTAAGACTCTAACCAAAGCAGGCCAGGCCATTGCCTAAGCATAACGTATGTATATAATGATATTTAAAACACAGTCCACTGCATCCAACTGAAAGAACCAATAAAGCCTGAGATTCCCTTACCAGAAATATGATTACGGTATCTATAGTATCCCTCTATTCAGAATATGCTTATGTCTTATCCTTAGAAGGAGTTTAAAATATATTTTTCATATTTTAACTCTCAGAATGCTAAAGGTCAAGAGGTTTCAGTGCTTTGTCATGTAGTTTCTTATTTTATTAAATCACAAAAAGGGAAGAATCTTAGCAGCACGGAGCTAGAGAATCTCTAGGGTAAGATGCTGACTATAGCCATGCCTTATTTCTTTTTGTTTATATGTTTGCTTATTTGTTTGTTTGTTTTTATAAAGTTTAGTTGCTACTGACTAGCAATTAGTTTAAATTAACCCAAAGAGTTTAGCCAAATGTTTGACTTGTGTCAGAGGTAATGGAAAAAGTGTTCAAGAATCTTGAGAAACATGCTGACTTACATGATAGTTTGCTTTCATTAGTGATCACTGGACACGCACACACAGGGACCAGATTGCTGTAAAATCTTGTCAAAGTTAAGGCCAAGTAAGATTTACTATGCTGAATGGCCTCTTTGATTGTTTCTGACTGCACTACAGAATCTGGAAAACTGTTGCCTAATATAGTGAACATGTCGAACACATCATTTTAATCTAAATTTAGAGTCAGAAAATGATACCTGTTAGAAAAATGATTGCACCACTACTGAAATACTCTAAGCTTGAGTACAGATATGATCTCTGTGTATACAGTCCTTAAATCTAAAAATGAATGCACAATAGTGTCATGTGGACAAGTACTTCAGAGGGAAAGCTTTCAGTTCATGTTCCCACGAGTTCATCCCAGAAACAAAGTCTTGAAATGAATTAACACAAAGCAAGCAATATTTGCACAAGGAAGCATGCTTTTCATGGGTTGGTAGAGTAGTGTCTTCCTTATCAAGACATTTATGATTTATGAACGAATAAATCATCAATGAAAAAAAAATCCATAACAAGCACAGATTTTATAACATTCATGATTGCAATATTGTTTCCCCGAGCTATAAAAACATGTGTGTGTGTGTGTGTGTGTATGTGCATATATCTCTGGATTCATGTTATCGTTTAGCTACAAAAATTAATGTGCTAAAGATAGTGAATTGTTCAACCTTTTCTAAGAATTTTGAAAGACTTTAAAATTATTCCCTCAAAAAAAAAATGTCCATGTTTGCTTCATCAGCACATTCATTTTCTTTCTAATAATTTCCCTTGTGGCATTTCAAAATCTTTCTATTAACATAGAGCAGCACTTTTGAAAAATAGCCTGGAGTTCCTCACTCTGGCTTTAGATGACAGGACTGTGCTTCAGTGGGCTGCTGAGTGACTGAATCATGTCTCCAAGAGCTAAACGGGAAGGCTCAGTGTAGGACTAGGGCTCTACCATAAAGGTGAAATGCAAAGCTGCAGAAGGGAGAAACTGCCTCTCCTTGACAGCGCCTTGTGAACTTGAGGGCAGACGAGTTTCGGAATCCTGCATAATCTCAGCTCTGTGCTTCTACTCTGTGGTGCCTGTGCTGCATTCACGCCTATGGGGAAAATCTAGGCAATTTACGCAGCGTCTTAAACTAGAAGGTCATCTAGAGGTTATTGATTAATAGTGTAATCTCCCTTTGAGTGCAGTAATGCCATCGGTAGCAGTAATGCTTAAATGTTTATTTTAATAGCACAACATTTCTTTCAAAACTAGTTCTACTTATAAACTCTATGCTAAATAGAAAAAAAGAGGTTGAATTACCAGGCTAGAAGCAGGGGCACTGACCATCGTATTCCTTTCCCACAGTCTCCTGTACAGAAGTGCCATGCCCTCCTCCCGTCCCCAATACCACCAGGCCCTTTGGAGAATACTTTGAATGACACTATCCTTGACATCCTGGGAGGTATCACGCAAGTCTGTTCAACACTTATGCTGCCAGTAAACTCACCATGTACGGAGGCTGCCCACTCCGATTAGGGGTAACTCACAGTTATTAGACGACATAGCTTGTGTCAAAATATGCCTGTCTTTAATGTTCCATTTGTTGTGCCCTCCGTGGATACTTAGCCAACTCTTCAGACTCCTCGCATAAGAGCTTTTTAAACATCTGACAGCTGTACTATTATATCTAATGTAAGGATTTTCTTCTCAACAAATTTCAAGAAATATCGAAGTTCCTAAATATGTCATACTTATTTCTTTAACATGTGTGTGGTGTGTGTGTGCTTTGTATGTGTTAGCCCACAGCAACCCAATGAGTGGTACTGTTATTATTAAACACATTTTCAGGGTTTAGAGAGGCCAGGTAAGTTGCTCAAGGTGACATGCCTACGAGGTGGGAAAGCTATAATTTAAATCATACGCTATGCTTTTTAAATTAATTTTATTAAACTTTTACATTATGGCCCTATGTTCAATTTTGCCAAATGTTCTGTATATACCTGTGGGGGGGGAATGTGTATTCTGTGACTGTTTTTGCACACCATTCTATGTATGTTAACTATCAAGCTGACTCATTTTCTTCAAAGGATCTAATTTTCTATGAGGTGTGATAAAAAAATACAGTGAATATATTTAAATTTAGATAAAAGAATTTCTTGAGTAAAAGACTCATTGCCACTAATTGCCTTCAAAATACTCCCTCTGACTTCATACACACGTATCCCATCGCTCTCACTGCTTTCTGAAGCGGTTCTGGACTCCTCTTTCATGAGTGCTCTCTCATGGCTGCCTCGATGTCCTCGATTGAATCAAAACGTTCACCTTTCATGGTCATTTTGACTTTGGGGAAGAGCCAGAAGTCGTAAGGTGCCAAATCTGATGAATAAGGAATGGATGAGGACACACTGTGATCTTTTTATTTGACGGAAATTTATGTTACTGTGTTGTTCGTGATCCACGATTTACGGCACACTTTAAAACACACCTCTCGGGGAAGCTGGGATGGCTCAGTGGGTTAAGCGCTCACTTTGCAGCACTGGGGACCAGGGATCAAATCCCGGCCCCGGCCCGTGCGGAACCATATGCTGAGCTGGGAGCTCGCCCAGTTCAGTTCTCTGTCTCTGTCTCTGTATCTCTCTCTCTGTCAAAAATAAAAATAAAAAAATAAAAAATAAATATATTGGGGAAGCCGGGATGGCTCAGTGGGTTAAGCGCTCACTCTGCAGTGCCGGGGACCGGGAATCGAATCCCGGCCCTGGCCCGTGCGGACCCATATGATGAACTGGGAGCTCCCCCAGTTCAGTTCTCTCTCTGTCTCTGTATCTCTCTCTCTCTCACTCTCTCTGTCAAAAATAAATAAATAAATAAAAATATATTTAATAAATAAATAAATAAAAATAAATAAAACACACCTCTCAACTGTAGCTCACAACCGACTGACTGCACCGAATGAGTTGAAACTTGTCACACACCATGACTAAGGTTCCACATGCCACATGCCACATGCCTGCCTTTCCGTCGGATGGCCCTTGGCAGCTGCATTCATCGTCACACCTTGCACGTCACTGGTCTGCTTTTTCTGCCAGTTATTGTGAGAGGTAAATGGAAATCTCCATTATAACTGTATGCTTGATCATTATGTTTCTCTTTAGCTTTGTCTATTTTTTATTAGTACAGCTGAAAGGTATAGTTAATATACTTGGAAGTGTTGGGAGGTTGTGTTTTTTAAAATGTTATACTTTAGGAAATATCAATTAAAATGTCATGGGATATTATATTAGATTTTCAAATCTTTCCTTTAAATCTATAGAACTGATTTTAAAATAATAAATAAACATTTTTTAAAGATAGAGAGGCCAATTCACATCACAATAACTGGGAGAAGAATCGGATCAGTAATGCAGAAAATAGATCCTCTGAAACTGACTCAACTTGATAGGTCAAGAGTTTACTCATGTTCATTTGTCACTTCAAAAACTGTTCTGAATCCACATTTTCTATATCTAATAGTACTTAGTCACTGGAGTCCAAACATAGTGTTTCTATTGTATTGGCATAAATTCTCCAACAACCTCAGAGAGAAAAACAATGATGCCATTTAGGAGGCCTGTTCTTGACATCACAAATGCTTCTCAGTTGATGAGAAAGTACAAATTTTGGTAAAATATAGCAAAGAAGTGAAATGTAATTAGGAGAATACATGGTTGCTCTAATCTATCACTGGATAAATGTGACTGAAATAATCTTAATATCGACTTTTCAATTTGAAATGGTATTTTAGAGGAAAAGAGGATAAAAAGACCAATTAATAGAAATGGCATATTCCCCAGACCTGAGGATTCTTACTCTAATAAGAAGAGGGAAGGAGACAATATTCTTCTTTACAATATTTTGAGACCAGAAACCCTTGGGGTATAATTTTATATATTTTTAGAACAACAGAGATGCTAATAAATTGTCATCTTCTTACTCTAGTGACTGAAAATGTACCAGCTGTTCTATTACAAACTCATCTCTTATGACAGAAATGCTCTGATTCATCAGAAAACTAACATACAGGATCTGGCAGAAGTCACACCCTTTTTAAAGTAGTATAGTGTGCTTGAGTGTGATAGTGTTATGTTACAGACTTCCATGCTGACGATTTTGCAGTGAAAGATTTAGTATATAGGTCACCAGCTCATAAAAAGGAGCATGACTTCCTCTGGACCCTGCATATTTTCTTCAAGCCTGAACAATGAAGCTCAGAATACTTAAGATAAACTCTCTATGTTCTCGTCTTCGGTGTTATTACAGCATTTTGGTGTTTCTTAAAGCAGCCACCAAGGGCATTCTTAGTTTCTCTTCTGCTTTCCCTTAGCCAAAACTTGTGAATTTCTTTAATGTTCTTTAAACAGAGATCACTGGCTCTATGGTAAGTCCTTTGATCACACTTTCTGAAGTCCTGAAAATAAGAGGTTATGAGGAAGTGTGAGATTTTATAGGAACATATTAATGAGGAATAAGAAAATATACACAATTTTTGTTTTTGATGAGAAGTTTGGTGGATGCTTTATACTAGACAAGATCAAGAAACTTTGCCTAAACAAACAAAAAAATGATTAGCTCATATAATTAGAAGTCCAAAAGTACAGGAGTAGAGGCATCTTAGAGATGGGGTGGGGGAGGATTGGGGACTAAGCCACCTAAACTCACATCTCTTTTGTTTTCTTCTTTCCCAGAACGTAGGCTTTTGCCAGACCAGCTGTCTTTGTAAGGCTAGAGCCTCATAAGGCATGTCCAAGCTAACATCAAATCTTCCCTCCACTTACAGAAGAAAGGAACTCTTCAACTTCCAGTTAGAAAAACACTCAGGATATATCCTTATACGTCTAGCTTCGGTCCCACGCCTATCATTGGAACAATAACTATTTCCCAGATAATTCAGTACTGTTTACTGGCAGCCTCCACTGAAGCTACTGGACTAAAGAGAGAAATTCATGGCACCCAGAGAAAAGGTTAGGGTTGCCAGGAAGACCAACACCTTACATGTCCTCTAGTCTGTATTTAATTTCTTATGCTTATGGTTTTTGTATGAACTCTTCAACTCAGTGACTCCATGGAATTCTGATAGGCACGAATCTTTCCACAATTTTTTATTGTGAAGAAATGTATAGGATAGGAAAGGAGAACAAGTACTGTATGTGTGAATGAATGTATTAACCAAGTAAAAAAAATTTAAGTATATTTGCAAAATGTGAATTTTCGAAAGTTGATTATTTTTACTATTATAATAAGGCAACTCAGCTACCAAATATAACCTACTAGTGACATTGAGTCTTCCCTATCATATCTTCTTGACTCCCCCTATTGACCATGACAATCACATTGAAATCCATAGCCATCATTTCCTTGCTTTCCATTTTATGTAGTTTCATACTTCCGTAAGCATTCTTAAAGACTGTTTTACTTAATAATTTTTAACATTTTACAAGTGGCATTTGTTTTTATAAAATATTTTAGGCCTTGCATTTTTCTTTTAATATTATGTATATTGCAAAGATACATCTATTTTTGTTTTTATTATAGGTCATGTGAATATATTACAGTTAATAAATCCACTCTATCTTATAGATCTTCAGTGGTTTACATTTTTTCTCTAGCGTATGACCCTTGGTAAGTATGTGCCAGTATTTTTCTTGAGTATGCTGAGGGGGAAAAATTAAAGGCTCCTAATGTATAGGAATGCTCAACTGAATTTAAAAAAAAAGAAAGCTATAAGTGGGCCAAAATATTATTACCACTGTATGTACCCAAGTTCCAGAAAATTTCTGAGTAAACAAATAATTTTCAAATCCCTTTCTAAAATTAAGCTCATGTTTAACTCCACGACATAGGTACTTTCCTAGAGAAAAAGGAGTGTGATGGAAAGATCAGAATCTTTAATCAGCTGAGGCTGGTTTCGAGTCTTGCATTCTTATAGAACTAGAGTGGCAGTATATCTTATTGTGACGGCACTGGCTCTGGGGTCAGAATTGTGGGGTTTAAATCTCACTTTAAGCATTTCCTAACTGGTGGCCACTGGCAAGCTTCACTGCATTGACTCAGCTGTCCTGTCTGTAAAGTGGAGATTTAAAAAACATGGGTTCCGTAAGAAAGCAAGCAGAGCCACTACGATGTTGGTGGGAATAAAGCAGCCTAATAGAGAGATCAGGGGATATGAAAGTGAGAAGTGGAGGTCTAGATAAGAAGGCTGCAGCTGTTCAACCAGAGAAATAACCCCAGCGGACTTCCATCTGATGTACAGACCAGATGGAACAGTCAGAACTCACACACAAGTCTGCAGTTCCACAGCATGGGGCCACAAGTGTGAAGAGGGAGCACACAGAACGCTGGGGCAGTGCAAGGCCTGGCTGCCAGTTGCAAAACTGAAGCGTTCATGTGGGCCTCTGACAAACTACAGCAAACTTGTCCAACCTGCAGCCCTCGGCCTGCATGCGACCCAGACTAACTTCAAATGCGGCCCAACACAAATACATAAGTTTTCTTAAAACATTATGAGATTCATCTGTGATTTTTTTTTTTTTTTTAGCTCATCAGCTATCATTAGTGTGCATGTATTGTATGTGTGGCCCAGGACAATTCTTCTTCCAGTGTGGCCCAGGGAAGCCAGGAGGTTGAACACCCCTGGTCTGGAGCTTACGAGGATGTGTGGAGAGAGGCTGCATGTATCCCTCGCTGTCTCCTGAGAACAATGGACTCTCCTCTGCTTTCCACACATCTCAGTTTCTTCTCTTTGCTTTCTCTTCTGTAATGCTTATGGTGCTTTGTGCATAATCCATGGTTTATACTACCTAGCTCATAAAGCTGGAACGATTAAATAAAATAATGCACATGAAGTACTCAGAATAGTGGCTGGCTCAAAGATACATGCAACCGTTATTTTATAAATGATGTGATCCAGTTAAGGAACCTTACATCTTTGTGTCTCCCACCTCTCTTTCTCTCAATGTGGAATACAGATAATGGGACATTGTCATTTCTGACAAGGAGCTCATGGCATGCTCATCTTTTTAGGTTTAATTGGTACCCAGGACTGTGCCCAGATGTAATAGGCTTTCACAAGCTAGCTGCTTCCCTTCATTTGACCAGAAACCATTTTCTTTAATTATCTACAAGTAGGAGCCACTGTACTGAGTACGTTGGATAAGAAAACTACATAAAACATAGCTATTACCTATGTTTTGTGGACATTACAACGCAGAAAGAGATTTTTCTTCTAGAGTAGTTGTGCCTGTTATGTGCCCAGCACCCTTCTGAGCAAACCCAGTACAGGTGGCCCACAAAGCCTAACTGATAGCACTTTGTGTGATATGAAGAGTAACATGTACATAGAGACCTCGGCCTCAGAAAAAACCTTATTTTACAGAGGAACAAAAGACGCCCAAGGCAGCAAGGTACGATGCAGCTCAAACTTACAATTCTGGAGCAAAAAAACTGAGTAAGAATCCCAGGTTTGACACTTACTAGGCATGCAACCATGGGTAATTTATTTAGATTTTCACTGCCGCTGCAAACTGGAGATAGTAATAGCAGTCACTTCATAGTATTGGGGCATGCACTAAATTAAGTAATATATTTAAAAGAGTCTCTAGCATATAAAATTCACTAAAACGCTTTAATTATCATAAATCTTAATATTATTAATTTTCAGGGTGAACTGAATGCTACAGAAATAAGCAAGTCATGGAATGCATAGACTACATCATAAAGGAATTATTCTTGGGATGCCGGGACAGCTCAGTGGTTGAGCGCTTGTCTCTCAATTGTGAGGTCCAGGGTTCAATTCCCAGCTCAGGCCTGTGCAAACCCATATGCTGAATTGTGGTGCAACTAGTAATTGCCAGGATGGTTTGGTGGAGAAGGTTCTTGCTTCTCATGCAGGAGGACCCCGAGTGGCCCCTCATCCACCAGTGTGAATGAAACCATGTCGCAACTAATGAGGTACAACTATGGAGACTGCTCTGGGCCCTCCCGCTTCTCTCTCTCTCTCTGCCCCCACCCCCAAGTAAATAAATAAATACATAATTGAAAATAATTATGCTCAGTAAGGATGATCCATCTTGGATGGTGTTAACAGTCATTTAGCTGCTCAAGAGTCCTGAATGTAAAGCAAAGAGAAAGATTTGAAAGCAGATAGTTCAGCAGAATAACAGGAGAGAGAAAGGGTAGTGGAGACAAAGATGAATGGGTGAGGTGATGGAGTAAAAGCATTCACTATTCATGGTGAGAAAAGTGGCAAGATGAATGGATTTTCAGAGCTTCTTTTGCGTAACTAATCTTGCCACTGATTATTGAATGATAATGGCTCCATTTATGAGTGAGGTCTGGATGCAGGACTGATGAGATAATTTCTGATTTTTCCTTGTTTGCTTCTCATCTTATAGGAATTCCCAATTATTTATGAGCAGAATTCAGTGTTTCTCTGTTCCTATCAACATAAAGATATATAATGATATTTAAAAGAGAAAAATCCCACATTACAGGAACAGAGCAGATACACAGGTATAGTTATAAGTGTAGATATATTTCATTCTCCTGCCAGCCACTCCACACCACCACTACTGCCCACCCCAAGTTCACCCAAAGTGGATTCTGGGGCTATTCCAAGTATAACATTTGTTCCGTGGGTACTATTATCATTTGAATGTGTTCAGAAATGAACGCTGTCACCAAATGGACCAAGATGCCGATGGGACAAGAAAGGACAAGGAGAGCTTTAGAGAAGAATGAAGATATTTAACATTTACAGGATTTCTATGACAATCTTACCGTCAAGGCATTCTTATTCATTTTATTCTCGGTGGGCTAGGCTGTCCACCTGCAATCCTTACTGCCTTTATAAAATATTACAATGATAATAATATAGTTGTAAGCTTTAATTATATACTTATAACATTAAGCAGTTCTTCAAGGTTAACATCTATATTGGAAAATGGTGATGGCAATGGGGAACTTCAATATCAGACCTAGAATAAACTCTGAAAAGAAAATAAAGAGCTTGCCTTCTTAAACTGAGTTCCTGAAAAAACAGAAGTTTCATCAAAAAGTTAAAAATAAAAGAATCCACCAGTACATAATATACAATTAGGGTAAAAGTGTTTACTGTTTATAATACTTATTTAGTATTTAGACAATAATGTACTTCCACAATTCCTTTATTAGATTTAATATGCAACCTAGCCATTTAAACTATAGAATGGTTTACATAATTGCACAAATATGTTCAAATTATATTTAAAATTCTCAGAGTTGTAAATTCCTTCCTAACTGGACAGTAATGATTTTATATATCAAATTTAAGAAAGAATTATTGGCTTTTATACTAGTAGGGCATGTCTTCTTACATATCTAATCAAAATCTGTTTTTACAATAACTATTAATATAGATAAAATAAAATGTCCTGATTTCTCTCTGTGATGGTAGAACTATCAGTTCTTATACAGAAGAAAATTATAGTTAGCATTATTACAGTTGGGTATTATGAATTAGGTTTATTAAATAACAGCTAATCATTTTAATTTGAAAATTCTGGTGATAATTTATTAGTAACAATAAATTAAGTTCTGAGTGAAGTGCTTTTTCTGTACTATGGTAAGTATACATAACATAAGTTTACCATCTTAATTATTCTTAAGTATATAGTATTTACATCATTGTGCTGCAATCACCAACATCCAATTCCAGAAAAATCTCATCTTCCCATACTGAAACTCCATATTTATTTTTAAAATATCTACTGATTCTATCCTCTTTCCAGTTCCTGACAACCACCAATTTACTTTCTATCTCTGTGAATTTGACTACTGGAGTCACCTCATGTAAATGGAATTATGCAACATTTAATCCTTTTGTTTTTGGCATATTTCACTCAATATGCAAGTAATGTCATCAAGATGCATCTCTCTATGTTGTAGCATGTGACAGGATTGCATTCCTTTTTAAAGCTGGATAATATTCCACCATATTCCTTTATCCATTCAATTCATCTACCAATGGCCAGTGGGTCATTTCTACCTTTGGGCTATTGTGAATAATGCTGCTAGGAACATTGATAGGGCAAATACCTGCATTCCTTCTTTCACTTCTTTTTATTTCTGTAATAGTTCAATAATGATGAGTGATATTGAATATCCTTTTATGTATGTACTGGTCATGTGTACATTTACTTTGGAGAAATGTCTATTTGTGTCTGAAGTATTATTTTTAAATAAGACGTATTTAGAACCTTTTATTCAGAACTAAGCAAACTTATGCATTTAAATGACAATCATTTCTAAAGTAACTTGGAGTTGATGAAAATATCCAAAAAGTTAAATAATTTTAAATTTTTTTAAATTATACTTTTCCTGTTATTTTTACTTAAAGTGGCACTTGAAATAAAATATTATGAGTCTGAAATGATTCTGAGAAACATTTAATGATACAGAAATACAATCAAGTTGCATTGATAAGTGACAACATTCCAAATTAAAATTTGGTGTTCCACTGGTATGATCCAAATTTGTAGGTGAAAGAAAGGCATTCACAAAAATATATGTTTCTAATTACCCCAAAATTAAAGAAATAAGTAACAGAATAAGGTATGAATTATTTATAACTAAAGAATAATGACAATACCAAGTCTTATAGTCCAGTGGTACAAATAAAGTTTAGGTGGAAGATAATGTTTAGCTTTAAATGTGTTGTTTCATTTATCAGTTGTTAAGTAACAAAGTACCTAAAAATTATTGTCTCAACAGTATTCCAGCTCCATCTTATGTTAGCTGGAAGGAGTGTTGCACCTACCCTTTTAACAGAAAATGGCAGGTTACCTGCATAATCAGTACTTTTCCTGAATCAATGTTGTTGTTGTTTCTGAATCAATAATTTTTATCATGGAGCTGAAGTACCAAGGCAACAAAATAACTGCCCTCTCCCCGCAAAAGGATGGCACTTTCAAGAAGACACTGGATGTGAGCACTTGCTTACTTGAGCAGATACAGGACCCAATAGGAGCTCATAAAAAGAAATCAGCTAAAATTTGAAAATTAGTAATGAATTGCTAAAGGCTGAGTAGAACATCTTAAATGTGGAAGCTTTTGAAGCCACAGATATTAAGAGGGTGTGAACTCACAAATTCTTCTCCACAAACCTCATCATTCATTCAAGACCAGGACCACGCTGGCCGGCTTATGGAGGCAAACAGTGGTTACAGGGAGGTGCAGACCTACTCCCATCTATGTCCTCTGTTTGCCTTGCAGGTGCAGCACTCCTTTGCAGCTAGGGAAAGCAAACTAAAACCAACCAACCAACAACCACAACAACCCTACCACTGGAAGAGAGAAAAGAAAATATAGTTAGCCCAGACCACTGAAGATTTTCTACTGCCAAGAGATGGGAACAATCACCAAATGTCTAACATGTGCGAATTTAAAATCCCAGGAAGACAGATAAGGGCTCCAAAAAATAACTGAAGAGATATTGTTCAATAATTTCCCCAAATGAATGAGAGACAGTAAACCACATACCCACAACTCAGAGAAAAGGATAAATAAATATATTAGGCAGGATAAATAAACACAAAAGGCACAAAAACACATCAAAACATCATATTTAAACTGATGAATAGTAATGAGAAACAATAAATCCTGAAGGTAGCCAGACAGAAAAAGAAAAAATACACAGTACATACATAGGAACAAAGAGAAGAGTGAAGCACACTTGTCATCTGAAACTATGGCACCCAGAAGACAATGGAGTCACATCTTCAAAGCACTGAATGAAAAAAAAATCCAGAAATCTCTATGGGCAGATTGATAGTCAGCAATAGAATAAAAGCTCTGCAAATATTCTAGGAACACTGTTGCTGCATAACTTACTCCTTTGGGATATCCCACCCAGTTCACTCTCATCCCTTCAGGACCCAGGTTCTCTGACAGATTTCTTCGACTCAGCAGGACTGGGAGGCTTTGTTGGGTTCTCCCCTCCCTGCAGCTCCAGAACTGCCTCTAGGCAAAAGCCTGAAGGCCCCAGGCCTCACTTCACATATTCTCCTTTTTAAAGAATCACAGTCTTGGGGAAGCCGGGATGGCTCAGTGGGTTAAGTGCTCACTTTGCAGCGCCGGGGATCGGGGATCGAATACCGGTTCCGGCCCATGCGGAACCATATGCTGAACTGGGAGCTCCCCCAGTTCAGTTCTCTCTCTGTCTCTGCCTCTGTATCTCTCTCTCTCTGTCAAAAATAAAAATAAATAAAAATATATTAAAGAATCACAGTCCTGTGCAACCTGTTACCCAGTGTCTGAAAAACTCGTTTTCTTTTCATTTCTTTCCTTTTTTTTTTTTTTTTTTTTTTTTTTTTTTTTTTTTTTTTTTTTTTTTCTCTCTCGGTTTCTACTTATTTACAGCAGGAGGATAATATTTTCTTCCTCTTTCTCTCTCTCTCTTTCTCTGTCTGTCTTTGCATAGGCTATATTATGTAATTTCCTCATGGTTTATTTATTTATGGCAGGAGCTGCCCTCTTATTCCATTTTAACTACATTATCAAAATTATCATAAATTTTAATTCAATTTAAAATATAAAAACATCACCAGTGTTTTCCACTTCTATCTCGTCTTGTTCCTAATAGTGTATGTGAGTAGTAGGGTTGAAAATATGTTGCTAGGTGTAGGAAGTCTTAGATCACCACTGCCTATTTCTTCTGTCAATGTCAGGCAAGCATGGTTTTTACATAGACAAGGAATGGTGGTTTATGATTCTCAAGTATTTGAATGAGAGAGCACATGACAGTGTATTGACTTTTTATTGATCTGTGAATGCTTTAATCTTTTCTTACATCCCTATTCTCATCACCTTATCCCATGAGGGGACAATAACCCATCAGTCGTTCATCTTATAATCTGGATTGTCACCACTGACAAATGACAGTTAAATGTGATTTGGGAATTTATGGAACACAGTTACACTGACCAGCTTGGGATATCTGGTAGTTATCTACAGGGTGGGTTCTTATCAATTTATGTTCCGCCATATTTAAAGACTCATACAATGCAGCTAGATTGATTTCTGATGACATAAAATCCTACACTGGGGAGAGCATAATGTTAATGTCAGAGAGACCAGCTCAATACCAGCTTGCATTCATTTATGTATTTTTTCATCTTTTTGTTTCTTCAGTGGTTATGAGGCTGTGCAAGTTACATTAGACTCTCTGACAATTAACATCCTCTTCTGAAATATTGAGATAAGAATTTTATCACTATAATATAATAATTTATTAGGAAAACACCTAGCATAATATCTGGCCTATAATAGGCCAATAAATTAACTCAAACTCTATCAGACCCTAAGCAGAAGGTTATATAATTCATATGGGGAATTATAGATATCCTACCTAAAGAAGTTTTAGTGATCAAAGCCTCATAATCTTTAAAAGCTAATAAAAACCAAGACCTACCAGGTTATCTAGTATGCCCAGTTGCAACATATGATTGTGTCTGTGGCAAGTACTTTGGCACGCTCTGTCCAATTTAGATTTAAATAACTCAGGTGAAGAGGCTCCTCACAGAGATTTGTCCACTTTTTAACACAGCTCACTGCTACGTCATTGTACCTAAGATTCTGCCTAGGTTTCTCTTTGTTCAATTTTGTCTCATCACTCATTAAAACAACATGATACAAGCCATAATAAGAAAGGGAAGGCTGCTTGGTTGTTACTCATTTTAATTTTAGACATTTCCACATTGTCACAGCTTTTTAGAACAACCACTTCAAACACAATTTCAACTATTTCACTGAATGAAAATATAAGGTTTCCACTGGTTAGCTGACCCCAATTTAATTTCCCCTCCCTTCTTTAATGAAAGAGATTGTCTGAAATATAACTCTGGATGCCTGGAGATCTTTCAAATGTGTAACTCAGATGCAGAAGCATTGATTTTCTTAGATCCGATGATTTACTAAATAGTGCTTCTTTGTGATGTGGCAGAGAATACAGTGTAATTTTATAACTGTCCTGTGTGATCCACATCCATTGTGCTATTCACATTTATTTTATTGTGCCAGGCATTTAGAAGGTGAAGGTCATCGTTGTCTCTATAGGATACAAAGCCCTTAATTCATGGCTTAGAAACATCAAGATTTTATTTGTTGCAGTCTATTGTGTGCTGCCTTTAGTCTATTCACAACAGTATCTTTAGTTTACACTGAAGTTGGCATCTTGAATGATGGATTTTATCAACAGACCAGCCTACTGGGAGAAAGTCACATGGATCTCTTGTCAATTACCTAATTGCTTTAAAATTTTCTGCATATACACAACTTGATTTTGGTCTTTCCTTACAGGGGAAACAGGTATTACAGGAAAAAAGGAAAAAGAACACTGCTAATTCCTGCCTGCCTTAGCTTAAGGATTCAATCTTTTCTTTATATAATGTCTCCCATTGGAACAATAAAACCATTTACACCTTTAGGGCTTTTTGTAACATTGCTCTTCCTCAGCAGAGCTTCTACACTTAATTGCCAGGTACTCTGAGAACAAGCTTTTTCTGTTGCATAGGAGGCTGTATAATGCAAATTAGTTAATTAATTCATGGTAATAAGCTTTACAATGGCATTACAGTGACTTCTATGTGAGACAGTTTCCAGATAAAAGGATGGGTGGGAACTCAGTTACCAGTTGTTTTCAGCAAATCAGTTATTTAGTTTCAGATGCCCTTATCCTAATTTTCTTCAAGGGAAAAACAACTTAATTTCTCCTCAAAAGCCCACTTTTGCGATTATCTCCTCAACTTCCAGTAATACTGAGTCATTTCTCTTCTTCTGCACAGGGTACATTTAGCTCCTGTTATTGCAAGCTTTTTGAGAGCAGGAACACTAATTTTGTCTTTCATTCATCTTAATATTCACAGCCTATACATGCTGGTAGATTCTCACTAAAATTAATGAATTTAAAGTCCATCCTGATAGCAATAGCAAAACCCATATATCAAGACTATCCTAAGGGAATTCCAATAATGTAGTTCCAATGAGACAATATTAAAATAAATACATACCAAAAAAACACGATTTTTTATCATCACAGCCTTCTTGCTTTTGTCTAACACCTAATGAAGATTAAAATCAAGTATTTGGTTGACCCCACCCCACAGGTCAAGTTGCTGGATTTTCCTCATAATTTTTGGATCTATTTTATGATGCTACACATATAAAATGGCTTATTAGTTTGGATGAGCTTTAGCCTGGTGACTTTTTGAGTAAATATTAATTCAGCATGGATTTTAACTGTATTTTAAAAACATTAATATTCTAACACTAGTGACAGCAGTGGCGCATAATTACTGGTATTATTGGATCGTATGGCAAAAAGTAGAGCATAAAATTAAACTATAGCAAATGTACTGACTGAAATTAGAGCCATGAATGGGTTTCAGAGATTCCATAATCCCTAGAATTGTGTTTAAAATTGTGTGATATACATTTCAACATATTGTCAAAAATTTTCATGAACTGTCATGAAACCAAATACTACTT